>CM022668.1:4305438-4331173 GCA_012295275.1 Chrysomallon squamiferum | reverse complement strand
TTCAAGTTGTTTTTAGATCACAAAGATGTATATAGAAAATCCATGTTTTTCTCTTGCTTTTTTTTCCTTTTTCTTAGATGCAAACGCAGTTGTTTTGCCTATTATTTCCATCATTAAAATTCCTAATAATAACTGATCATTAATGTGAATGAGAATGAATCACTGTTGCTTTAATTATATGTCTACTGCTAATAATTAACATCAGTGTTGTTTATTTGACAGTATGCAATGAAGTAAGTTTTTTTTATAGTTAAAAAAAACACACCATATGGTCAGGCCCCTAGAATTTCTTTTAAATGAACTGACATACACCTACACCCCACCGATACCTGATAATAATTTCTTGATCATTTGTTCCTTAATTGAAAACATCCTTGTCTCATTAGTTTATAATGTTGGCAATTGACAAGCATAAATTCTAATGTATCATCCATTATCAGTTTACAAGCAATATAAATACTATTTTCTTACAGTACATTGTGTGGTGAATTTCTAAGCTGAAAATATAAAAAACATTTTTTACATACACTTTCACTCCCAAACACATCTTCTTTCGTATACAATCATTTACAAACACAAGGTTTATTTTTTAGAGGTTTCTTTTCTTGGGTTGTTTTTTTCTTTATTTTTAAAACAAAATAATACACGATAGGTATTCTTCAAGTGTTGGTGGGTTCAGTCCAAAAAAGAATGATGTCTGTGACCCACACAGACACGTGTGACAGTTTGTGAACAGATGGGCCAGAAAGTAATATCTGTCAATATGCGGCTGCAGGAACAGTTTTAAGTTCTTCCTAAAACCCACAAACTAGAACAGCTGCACTACTTTGCGAAGCCCCCATTCTACACATTGTCAAACAGCAGACATGTTTTTTGTTGAAAGCCCTTACATGTGGACTGATTCAAAGGGACACAATAGATAATCCCTCAGGGGGTAGGTACCTTTATATAGGGAAAGTAGATCTTCATTCACATCATTCATCCTGGCTTCTAGTAGTGGAAGAAGAACACTGACTTGTCTAGTTCCAGCATATGGCACTAACAACTTAACAACAAGTGCACTGGGTGCCATCACTGACTGAAATTTGATGTCATGCTTTCTCTTGTGGCCACTAAAAGCATGTCTTTGGTCCACTGATGGTCACTCCGTCTCATGCACTGTTCCATCGATGAATCCTCACCAGTTCTTCAGAGGAGAACTTTATTTGCAATGATATCTGCAAGTAGCTGAGGATTTATCCATGCTTGATGAAAGTTTGTGTCCAAAGTTGTCAAAGATGTAATTAGAAACATGTTTAAAGATCAAACTCAGCTGCAAAGTGAATTCCGAAAAAACAGGAATCTGAAATCACAAAAGCAACGTGGGTATGCAAGTCACCTCAAAACCAGACAAAGTCAGACAAAAACTTGTTTCACAAATGATTGGGTGGCATTCTAACCAAATTGCACAGATGATGCATTTTATCTTTTGTGAAGCAAAACTGTTCCAAACATATTTTGTCTGAAAACTCTTTCAAGTTAAAAGTAACATCATCAGCTCCTCCTCATTATAGACAGCTAACATCAGTGGAATAGCCAAGTCCACCTCATCAGCCATGATGACACATCTGTAAATACTTAATTGCACATTTAAATCTTCAGAATACAGCCTTACAGTAAATGATTTAAATAAAACTGGAATTTCCAAGTAATTAAATATACTGAATGACTACAAACTGTCATAATAAATGATAAAGATGACAGTAAGATTGTTATGGTGTTGATAACAATATATAAATATTATCATAGAAAAACTATTCATAGAAAATATTTTTTGAAAAGCTTCACTTGAACATAACTGAGGTAAATGTTTTTAGGCTGTGTGATCTGGCACACACATAAAAAAAACAAAAACAAAAACAGGAATTGTGTGACACAGGCCAGATTTCGCAAGCTTCGTGGCGTGCATCGTGCCACTGTTAATGGTAGAGAAAGTTTCCTCAGTAATGAGTAATGCAGGAAGTGTTTTGCTTTCATTACAGTTAATCAGATATACTGTATGTACTACATGCTTAGCTGCATCTGAACATTCAACTAATCACAATAATAATCGGAACAAGCAGACAATCAGTGAAATCAATTTAGAAAGCACCACTTACCTGCAGACTCCAGAGATCACATCTAACAAGAAGAAGTGTACAGCTTTCTTCCATAGAAAAACACTGAGTAGTCATCACCAAAAGAACATTCGTGCCTGATCCAGAAATTAGCATAGTTACTTCCCTTCCTTGATCTATTCTGATAGGTGCAATGTGCTTTACGTTGAAGCTCAGTCTGAGTTAAGAACATCTCGAGTTTGCTCCATACGTGTACGTCTATGCTTAACCTCTCCATTCTGGTTTTGCTAATGAAGGCATCAGGAGGAACAAAAAGCAGGGACGACATCATTATCGATTCAGACAACAAATTCATATGTTCAGTTGAATAGCATCAACAGCAGTGCTCAGCAGCATGTGATCTTGTCTGTTCCAAGCATACACTGGATAAAGAATGTTCCTCTTTGAACCAGATACACTTGCCACGGGTTCTATACACTTGGTTGTCCTGGTCAAAGCACAGAGGACTACAACTTCATGACGTAAGAAATGAAATTTGGCAATTCGGGTTGGTGGCAGATCAGATCAGCATCAATGCCAAGGAAATGAAGATGATGGTGGATACGACAGCCCAGGTGTTGCTTCAGTTGCTGGAGAATCTGATGGTGTCAGAGACGAACACGATCAAATATAATGAAGAAGAAATGTCTGCCTGCGTGCGATATTTAAGTGAGGTCAAAGAACAAATCGGTTGTCTTACGAGAAACATCACTGACATGCTACAAGCTGCTCGTGAAAAAAGGAGAAAGGGTAATGAAGCAGATGCCGAAGTCAATTGACAATTACAGTCTTCTACGACAGAGCTCACGTTGAAGGAGCTGAGAGCCGGATTGAACAAGCACTGGGTTACATACACACGGAAAAGGACGAGCGATCTGACAGACAGGTCGAGCCAGACATACCCGAAATCATTGATCAGGCACAGCAGTCAGAATCCAGTTCATCGATCTATCTCGACATGTTAAATCGTGAAACGTTAAAAGCAAGGTTGCATGATGGCTACATTAAAATGATTGTTCCCATACCCACTGTAGATGCGTGGATTGGTTACGATTAAAAAGAAAAATATCGACGTAATATAATTTGACAGATTTATCGGTTATATTAGTAGAAACTGAATACAATCGTATTTCTATGAAAGACACAGATCAGAAAAACTTAGTATTTTAAATATGTAATTTAGATCAAGAATATAAATTATTTTGAAAGTAATAAATAAATTAATATGATATTACTGCTGCTTGTAGTAGTAGTAGTAGTAGTAGTAATAGTAATAATAATAATATTAATCTGGATTCTCTCACTCTGAAAAGCAGATGTGGCAGTTTCCAGATTTTTAAGTTCCTCAGCATTTGCATTTGTAGAAATTTATATTTATTAGAAAAATGTAGTTTTGTGACGGGGCTCACACCCTTAAACATCTTGTATGTTTTATTAAGGCTCAGTGTAGGGTAACAAGGTGCTTCGTAGGCCACCTAACAAGGAATATAAACGCTAAATTGGCAGAAATCTATATAAATCAGTACGTCTCTTTATCCACTACAGAAATAAACAGAACACAAGTTAAGGTTCACATTAATTATTTAATTACGATATACAGGCGACTTGATAATAATACATTATACAATCATGAAACATACATTTAAATAATTTTGTTTAATGATACGAGTAAGCTCATACGGGGTACCAAGACAAAATAAGAATCTGCACGGAGGAAATGTATCTTGCAAATAAAATATGTCAAAAACCTCATGCATATTTAAAACATTAATCCTAGTTGCATACCAACTCATACCCAAACCCATACAAATATTTGTAACTATATTTTAAGTATTTTGGAGCAAATAAACATTAAAATTTTATCATTTGTGGATAATGTCAGTATAATGTTGTCAAATTTGTAGCAAATCTTAAATTTTGGCAATTCGTGGACAATGTCAGTTAATTTTATGTCAAACTCACAGCAAACTGTTCATCCCTGCACAGAATTAGACCACACAATATAACATGTATAAACCTAAATAGCTTCAATGAATAATAATAATAATAATAATAATAATAATAATAATAAATATAATAATAATGTGCCTATCAGACATACCTTGTTGTTTTTCCTTCGCTTGACAAGCCTGCATTTAAAACAACTTTGGTTTCCCACTCAGTGTTGGACACGACTCAGGTCTAAATGGTTCAGTCAAGTCTCTGATCCGTTACACCCATATATCACACCTTCAGTTCGATGTGACAAAATACAACACACAACACAGTCAAAGTTCTTGTGATCAAATGAAGCCAGCTTATATACAAGTTCATCCATGTCAGTATCCGACAAATTTTCTTTGTATTTGATGATGAATTGAAGTTTCTCAAAAGTTTCTTTCAGTGTAACTAGAAATGAAAAATGTTACATATTTTAAAACTTGGTATATATAATTGATGTGTGTGTGTGTGTGTGTTGTTCAAAAAAATGTTTAATATTTTTTCAATAGGTTATGTTTGAACATGTGATTTTCGTTATGACATACGTACATATTCTGAAAGGTGAAAAAAAAATGGCACATAATGACGTAAGTTAATAAATCTCTCAACAAATATCTAAATATTGAATGAATATTATGAGATAAAACACTATAAATTACAGGGACATATACACACATATACAGACTTTCATTTTTGTCATTGCTTTTATTACTATTACTATCAAATTGTTATTTGTTGTTAGCATTAATTTTATTATCATTATCATTACTGTTATTGCTAGGGAACAGGATCCTGGTCTACATCAGTTTTTTGGAACTGCTGTACCACTTTTCAAATCTGATTCTCTGGTGGTTTTCAATAAATAAGTAGCATAAATAACAATTACACACACACACACACACACACACACACACACACACACACATATATATATAAAATGTAACTAAAATCATAAAGAAATTTAGTCACTGGTGAATGAAAGTTTGTGATAAAATCTTAGGGGTAATGGTAATGACACTGAAATAGCTTAAACTTTACACTCTCTGAACTCTAGAATATTTGCCAACTGTTTTGTGTTTTCAGAGAGCTGATTTACTTCAAATTAAAACATTATTTTGTGGCATTTCGCAGTTTCTCGTGGCCTTGGACAAATCTGTTATTATCTTCTTTTTTTTTATCATGAGTGCTATTTCTCATTTGGAGCCATAGCTTTATCATGTTAATATTTCTCTCAAGAGATGACTAGGAATGCTGACTCATATTTTGTAGTGTTAAGTCAGGAATATTCAACAGGGTTCCAAGGGCAAAGAACTGCTTGGTTGATATATGCAGAGCAATATCATGGATTAGTGTATCAGATATGAAAAATGAATGAAATAATAATGAATAATTAAGAAAATGTAACAAATAAACAAATATTATAATAATAATAAATATAATATAATGATATAACAGTATTAATTGTTTAATTTAGAAATGAAACCAGGGAATCATTATAAAAATGCACATCTACAGATTACCCATAGTACATAGAAGAAAAAAATTAAAATAGATACAAACTTATTAATAAAAGAAAGTAAAATTAAGCATTTCGATTTAAAATGAACATTTTGAAATGCAAACAGAAAGTGTAAATACATTTTGTATGCATATTTATAAATTATTCGTTTTTATTACTTTACTGATGATAAATGTCTGCTAATAATATAGTATTTGGATAAAAAATAATTAGACTGAGTATTAGATGTTGTCATTTTCCTTTTTGTTGTGGTATTATTTTGTTTATTAGTAATGATGAAATTGTTGAAGGAACAAATAAATAATAGGAAAGTTGAAATCATTCATAGAACTAATAAAAGTTAAAATACGGAAATCTTTGATTCAAAGGATAAATTACAGAAACATTGAGGTAATTACAGGAATATTTCTATATTATTTTGGTTTTCAACATAAAGTTAAAACATAAATTAAATTATGTTTTATGATTCTTTGGTCATTTTTGGCTGCTGTCTGAACATGAGTCTCCTTTTCCTGAATGGGTGGCTGTCTGCAACATTGTTCTTTCGTCACATATTTTAGAAGTTGTACTTTTTCAGGTTTATTTATAGATTCTATGCATATTTTGTTGACATTGAATGTCAGTTTAAAGTTCATTATTTTGTTCTTATTTATTAGTCTCAGTTCTACAGTTCTTGTCTGGAAAACAGTATACAGACAGCGTTTAAATTAATTCACGCCTGTGAACAACTGATTATATTTCCTTTCTCTGACACACTCAAGGCATACAGGTATTTCTTTAAAATAAAAAAATTGATGTGATCAGTAAAATGTATATTATATGTTTTCCCATCTGTAAAGAAACATCAGTGTTATCATTTAGTAGATTTGTGTTTCCCAGTGAGTGACTGGGGAAAATATCTTACAATATTAGTATATGAACTAAACATACAGTAGTCATTAATTTTCATCATACTTTATATGCAGTATATACCAAACCTAGGTTAATCACTAAACTCAATTTTGCTTATAAAGTACTGGTCAATTTTGTGGTTGTTATTACCATGAATAATCAAATATTCTTTGGAGATGTGGTAAGTTACTTGTTGAAACCGATCTATGAAAAGCAATAGTATTGAGTAATTAATTTTATCTTAAAATATTTGTTGGGAAAAGTATTTATTAATGAAGTACGTATTTTAAGTATGAATAATCAAAAGTGAAAACTAGTTGTATCTTACTGCCTGCTGAAATAGTTTAATTCTTAAGTAGCATGGACCAACAGGAACGGTAACATAACGGCACAAATTACGTCATGGAAAAAAGCCTCGAGAAATTTCGATTTAATGGGTACAAACAATCCCTAAATGTTCTTTTCTACTGGGTTCTGAGAGGGGGAACATTTTTGACAACTACAAAAGTTAATACATTAATCGTATTCCGTATTATAATTTCAGTTTATTATGCTCGCATTTACACAAACATAATCCAGTTTCAAAAGTTTGATTAAGTTGAAAAAGTAGTTAGAAAAGGCGCGTGACATCATGGTTTGATAATATGAACAACCGTCCTTACCTTTATCAATATAAATCTTAAAAAGTTCTGAAAAATGGATGCAAAATAATTTAATTTTGAAGTTTAAAAATATTCGTGAGCTCACGGAAACTTCCGATCGAAATCCAATATGGTAGCGTCGAACGCCAATTAGTATTTACAAATGTTTAAATACGTATGCCTTCTTAATGTAATCAATTCAATATGTATTATTAAAAGTATAATGGGGAAATATGTCATTTAATCAATGCTTTGTATACATAGATGTCTATTACTGAGTAGAAGTTGCTACAAAGGTCGAAACCTTTCTTTCTCTTTTGCTAACGTCATACTATCTCGTACGCGTTTCGTACTATATATTTTTCAGATATTATTACGACGTCGCCAGCCAAAAAAAAAAAATAATAATAATAATAAAAGAAAAAATTTTTTTTTTTTTACAGACGATGGCGCGTGAATATGAAGATGACTCATTATAACGCTTGAGTCAGTTTTACAACATTTTTTTTTTTTTTTTTTTTTTTATTAAAGGTCCGTCAACCGGCCTTATAAATTATTTTATTAAAAATTAGAAAGTCACTATTTTTCGTTAAAACAAAAAGCATTCAACTTCTAAAACATGTACTACTATGTACACAAACAATGAGTTTCCTATTTTTATTTTAACAAAATCATTGATCCATACTATCTTAAGTATCAAAAACGACAGAAATAACGATTCCCTGACTAGTTAAAATCGAAACAACCTAAAGATGTTACAATTTTAATAGCATTAACACCTCGTTTTAAGACAATAACTGATTCTATTAAACTACATCACGCATTTACCTACCAGTCCGCATTCTTGACAAGAACAAACACTGAATGAATGAAAACAAATTAACGTGCTAATCAGAGCAAGCTGTTGGGAAGCACGTCTACGACGGACGCGCTTTCTGACAGGTCTGCAGGCGTGGAATGGAATGGGATGGAAAACTCTTTTTACATGCCCACGTCCAATTCAAGGTTCAGGCACGCCTATCACGGATCCGATCTCTGGGATCGCCAGGGATGGGTTCCGGGACAGGAGATCCGGGCGTGTAACAAACATTATTGCCTTTATCATATTTATAACTGTTCTCGGGAACTGAAATAAAGGCGCTGTAAAAATAGTTCGCAGTTTCAATAACAGTTAAAACTTCTAAGACATAAAACGTATTCACTTTTATTAGAAAATAAAATATATGTTTCAGAACAATAGCAAAATTAAAATTTCATATATATAATGCAATTTGTTTTAGAAGTATGGCAACTGCGTTGCTAAGGAGAAGCCAGCGAATTTCTAAAACCGTTAGTTTAGAGTTATTGCTTGGTTACGGGAACAAGTAGGAGATAACTCTATAACCAAGTATTTGCTATTGTTTTTCCTTTTGAATTCTTGCATTAATTACTTACCCGGACTAAAAAAAATAAAAAATAAATAAATAAACAATTGTGAAATTAAGGTATTTTTGCTAATCTATTTACTGTCGTCATTTTACGTTGCTTTACTTTAATTTGTATTTCTTTTGAAAAATCCAAGCATATCGGTTATTATTTAATAATAATAATAATAAACTGAAACTAAGTTTACTACATTTCCATTAGAATATGTGCAAGAAATATTCAACAGTTAAAAACAATAAATAAATAAACAAATAAAAAATAAATAAGATAATTTGTAATTTAAATGTTGTGGTTGTTGTTTTTAACTGACCTCTGCAAGAACAAGGGACAAACATTTGTTTCACAGTGTCTTTTATAAATTTTGCAGCTTCCTGAACAGAATCAGTTATGTCAGCTGAAAAATTCAAATATGGCCTACAAATTAAAGTAATTGTTATGTTTCTGATTTGTTTAGACAAAAATTATATGATATTTGTATCATGTTATTTTTTTCTATTTACAATTATGTAGGCTTCACTACACATTTTGTCACCTGTATCGAAACACTTCATAATAAAGTAAATAAAAACTGTTTGTATTACTTTTTCTTTAATATCTTGAACCTCAAAGGCCATTTGTGACAATCAGATATGTCAACCTAGATTTAATTAATTTAACATTTTATTTTTATTATTATTTTAATAATAATAATAATAATGAAATATTTTATTCAGTGCCTTCAATAATTTATTTAATTACAGCATCTATCAAATTTGAGCAAGTTCCCTCTCATAATTTTGTCCCAAATTACAAATATCAATATGATAATTAATAATCAACAATTAATGTCTGGCCTCCACTTCTGTTGTTAAATAGCAATTTGTAATAAAAGTATATAAATACAAGTTCTGTAATAAAAACAAGTAAAAAAAATCACAATAAAAAAAAAAATTAAGTAAAAAAGAAGTTGAAAAAGGAGCCATTTTGTAATAAAATCAGATTTCCATTTAGTGATATGTTGTAATATATTAAGGTATCCAAACAGACATGGTATTTGATATACTGGAGTGGAGTTTAGATCACCTGATGAACTTTATTTCCATGATCAAACCTCCTCGGTGGATCTGATTACCAATGTAACCAAACAAAGTAAAGGTCTCTCATATACAAACCCCTCAGAATTGGCCACCCAGTAATTTAGAATATATGCCATGTCACTGAACTGTGATCAGGTTCATCACTGAAGTTTCATTGTATGAACCAAACATGACACACAAGGTAAATTTCACCCGAGCATATCAAATCTGGTTTATTTGCTCATGCATAATGCACACTTTAATATATTAATTCAGATTCTAATTTGATATGAAAATAACACAGAAGCCATTTCTTTTGACATAATTTCACATGAATATATAGTTTAAATCATTGAATTTACAGAATTTATATTTAATAAATGGAATATAAAATTATTTCTGTAAAGGTATCAGTGAAGTCACAACTTTGTATTTACATGGAAAATATTGCATCATAAATATATGAGTACAACAAGTTCTGTCATGATAAACCGTTGCGTTTGTTTGTTGTTGTGTTTTTCTTTATTGTGTGTAACAGGGCATAAAATAATTTTCAATATTATTATTATTAAGAAAGTTCCCTCAAAAGTTATGGTTAAACTGTCAGCATCTAAAATATTTTATTTTAAACAGTCTTTTGATGACTATAAATATAATGACACAATATGTAGTTAAATTATAAAGTAATGAAATCACTGCTATTTTTGGTGATTACAGTCATGAGGATCATTTTTGTATGAGTGCATTCCAGTTAGACTCACAACATAGATTATGTAGATTATATTAGAATTGAATTCCTGAGAAACATATTACACAAGGCCTACAATAAACCTTTCAAATACAGAAATGATCTGACATTGTTATTAATAATGAGGTCATCTGAAATTCATAATTATCTTCAGCTAATCTTTTACACCGACTGAGCAGTCACAATCTGAAATATACACTATTCACAAGCATTAAAAATGGATTTGATTACCAATACAATATAAAGTTTGGTTCTGCCTTGCAGTCCAGTATATTTCAGAATTCTAAACCTATTTTCAATTGTGCTAGTTGTTTACATCTATTCATGAATAAAGTTTTTACTACTGGGAATTTCTGATGCAGATTTTTCAGTCTGTGTTACATTTGTCCAAAATACATTTGTTTTAAACATTGAAGAAATATTTCTGAAAAACATGGATTAACATTACTATTTTCATCAAATTTACATGGCAATCAGGTTTAGTTAATATTTTCTAAGATACCTGCAGAAATTGACTTAAACAAAGAGTCTTCAGCTAAATTAAGAAATTCTGTAGTAAACAAGTTGCAATATTTTTATGTCTACTTGTTCAAAATTAAATTCATCAAAATCAGAATATTCTTTTGAAATCGATATTTCAAAACAGTTGCTTTTATGAAATAGTCTGTCTAGGAGTTTATATGACTGGAGAACAAAACCACAAAAATATCAAGTAGCAGTTCTCTTATTTCTTTCATGTCATTAATATTTATCACCAGACTTAAGATATTAAGAAAAATTCTGCAGTTGTTGGGTTTTTTTCTTACATTTTTCCCAGCAAAATTTGTTCACCTTATTCATGAAATGACTAGAGCATATGTGAACATATTTAAAATAATTCAGAGTGCTGACTCATAATTTTACATGATCAATGTAAAAATTGATTCAGTGTTTCATTATTAAAATGTAAAAGACCTCCTAAGATAAAAACCAGTGATCAGTGTAGGGCAGGAAATATTGTTCTATCCAAATGTTTTCTTTTCAGCATATCTGAAATTACAACTCCAATCTAACATTCTTGGCAATGCTTCATTTTCACTAATCATAGTGGCAACAGTAATGCCCATCTTATCTTTTTTTATAGCATATTCATAGTATAAGAACTGCTTACCATCTTCATTTTTATGAACAATGCTGCCTATAGCACCCAATATAAAGCAACTTTTTCTACTAAATTGTGATACAGTCTTAATCCCTCTTCTGACCAATATAGTATATAATTAGGTTGCAAACTGATTCTTAAAAATTAAACCTGTGTAAGATTTTTCTTTCATTAACAACAGAAGACTTTTGGTACACCCTTTGTCTCTTCCAACTTTTTTCCTAGATTGAGAAGCAGTTTGACGAAACACACTTGTGTCTTTTCCGTACCAACTGACATTTCCGGCTACAAGTCTGCTGGCTTAGCATCCGTAACTCATTCTAAATAATGCTAAAAGCGTTTCTTACGACTAGCAAATATTTTTTTCAAATCTTCTCTGAGTTTTCCTCTAATAGGCATATGATTCTACTCATGTTTAACATTACCTGAATAAATAACATGCCCAGTGTTCAGTTGGTACATTTTCAAGTGGACATTTACAGAACAGTCTGCATTTTGTTCGTACGTGATAAATTTAGCAGTAATTATTTTTTCTTTTCTTCTCAATGTCAGTGAAAACATCATTTCACTGTATCAGTATGTCACTATGTGAATACTTTAGATTACTAAGATGAAAAATAAATATCTTAAATGTATAATATGTGGTAATAGACTGTTATTTGTGATGACATTAAAATAAAATGTTCGAAAATAAATTAAACTACAATTAATTAACAATAACAGCAAATAATAATAATGTCCATTTTCATGGCACTTGTTCTAATGAAAATCCTTATTATATACATTTTTTTTTTCAGTCTATGTTAATTTCCATGTAAATTAAAAAAATAAATTAAAAAAATTCAATGAAAACGTAAGATGACTATTAATAAATGGAATTAAACTCTATGAATATCTTGCAAGCTTGTTGTTTATTTATTTATTAATTCTTTCATCACTGCCAACGCAATGTACACGCCATTCTGTGGAAGATATGAGATTATGGAAGAATCGAGTGTGTTTATTGTTGACATTAACAGAAACAGAAGGAGTTATCAACCCGCTGAAGTCACCTAACAAGATTGCATGTACGGATACGTTGTGTGCGTCTCTGACAGCAAACGTAAAGAGGTGTATTTTTTTTTTCAATATAAATGGCGTATCATTAAGCGTTTTCTTACCGATGGGGTGCTCTTTGTGTCCCGACGGAATTTGCTTTGACAAGAAGGGAAATCTCGTAATGGCGGATAAGGGAAACAACTCGATGTTTGTTCTAACCCATAAAAGGGTAGTTTGTGAATGAAACAGTGATGGAATTGGTTTGAATGGGCTAAAGGCCGTTGCTGAAGACGATCTCGGAAGGCTTTGGGTTGGTGATTACAGCGGCTATGTCTCTGCTTTCTACAGCCGCACGTTATATTAACAAGAAGGAAACTTGAAAACATTCAAAATGTTAATTATTTTATTATATCGGCACTTTCCAAACCCTTTCATTGAAACTTCATTGATTCAGATGCAATCAAATAAAAATACTCTGTACGATGTTGGAGCATCATGCTTTCGAGAGTTGGAAGCAGAAAAAAACAACAACTCAAAAACAACCTATAAATTAAAAAGAAAAATACGGGCATAATATAATTTGACATGTTTATGGAATAAGGTTGTGTATTGTACGGTGTAATTATCGGTTGTCAGCAGAAACCGAATACGATTGTATTTTATGAAATACGTAAATAAATAAATTCATATGATGCTACTGCTGCTAATAATAGTAGATGTAATAATATTTAACTGGATTCTCTCACACTCAAAAGTAGATGTGGCAGTTTCAATATCTTTAAATAAATCGACCATTTATTTACAAACTTTGCATAAGCAAATTCTTTGTGGATCGCTATAGAAATGGTTTGGAACTTTATATTTTGAAAAATATATAATTTCTAGTCATTTAAATTTCTATGTTGCTAAGTACTTAAACATTTGTTACTGAAAGTTTTTGTCGTTAGAGTAATAAGGTTTATCCTTACAGATATGGGAAGGTACTTGTTAAAACTGATCAATAAAAAGCAACAGTAATGAATAATTAATTATATTTAAAAATATGTTTTGGGAAAAGTAACTATTAATGAAGTACGTATGTTATTTATGAATAATCAAAAGAGAAAACTTAAGTTCAAACTCAATGACTGCTGAGATAGTTTAACGTATAAGTTAAAGTTTTAAAAACGTCGGAAATAACGATTTCATTTCGTTTCGTATTTGTTCCATGACCGACTCATTAAAATCAAAACAACCTAACACTGTCACAATGTTAATAACATTAACACGTTGTTTTAAGACAATAACTGGTTGTTTTTAGACAATAATTGATTCTTTTAAACTACATTACGCGTTTACGTACCAGTCCACAGCCAGTACAAGCTTAAATATTCTATCCGTCAATCGATTTATATTTATAATTTGATCAGCACAGTCCCTTCCACGACTTTCCAAAAAGGGATTTTCCTTTGCTTAAGGCCGTGTTCGTGTATAATGTCAAGATGTCAGGCAACTAAAACCGGTTGCAGATGATTGTCTGGGCTAAAACCAGAAAACATAAAGAATGACGCTGTCACTTGAAAATGTACGTTTCAAACTGTGAGAAGTAAAAACCGGTTTGCAACAATCGAACAGCACCGTAGCTTAGCGAAAGATTGCGCAGTTCGTGGCGAGTAACTGGTGATGGTACTGTTAGCTAATTTATTTGTACTGAATACGGATCATTAACGAAAATAAAAAATGTATGGTTTTTTTTTTTTTTTTTTTTTGTGTGGGTATAATTGTTGTCTGTTCTATTAGCGACTCACATCAGTCGTAGGTTACTGATTAGACAAACCAGTTAGGAAAAATTCTAAATAAAAGTAAAGGTTTTCCTCGAATTCCTGATTCAGCACTTTGTGATTTTCCTACAGTTTCCAGGGAAATACAGATTCAATATAACATCACTATCACATTGACCACAATTAGGTTTGTAGAGTTACGGACTGAAATAATGTCCCAAATGTTACGAAAACTTATTTCATTGTAAAAATATATATATAATAAAAAGTATAAACCTACTTTTACTGTATGATATAATGTTAAAATTTCAATATTTGTTATTATTTAAATGAAAGTTGCTGCATTTTGCAGGTGTTAATACAGAAGATATTATCTGCTGTAGGATCACAATGAACTGTCTTTAGTATGTTTTAAATGCTTAGAAAACAACAGATATATTCAGAATTAACAACTATAGAAAATAACAAATCTATATTATATCTTTTCACAGCTTTAGCATTTAGTATATTTTTGTTTCCCAGACAGTGACTGTGGAAAATATCTGACAATATCATCATAAGAAAGAATTAATTCTTACAATTAACGCACCTTCATATTTTTGTTTCTCATTTATTAGATACAGGGTATACTGTTCTTTTCTTGAAAAAAAAAAACAAAAAAAAACTGTACACAGAGTTTAAATTAAGTCACACCTGAGAACAACTGATTATTACATTGATCAGACAACGAAACACTGTGTCGCTACAGGTATTTTAAAAAAAATTAAATAACTGAGCTGATGAATAAAATGTGTATTATATGTTTTCACATCTGGAACTTTGTAAGCAAACATCAGTGTTAGCATTCAGTATAGTTTTGTTTCCCAGTGAGTGACTGGGGTAATGTGACAATGTCATCATAAGAACTAAACAGACAGCAATCATTAATTTTCAGTACAATTTATATCCAACGATATACCAAACCTTGGTAGTTTGCTGACTAAATTAAATTTTGTTTCTCAAATACTCGTCTATTTGTTGTTTCTTTTACAACAAATAATCAAATATTGTTTACTGATATGGAAGTTACTTCTTAAAACATACCTATGAAAACAGTATTGTTATTAATTTTATTTTAAAATATTTGTTTGAAAAGTATCTGCTACTATAAGTCAAGTATGTATGTTATTTATGAATAATCAAAAGTGAAAACTATTGTTGTATCTTACTGACTTCTAAAACAATTAAACTTTTAAGTTGAAATATTAAACGATTTCGTTTCGTTTTACGATACTTCTGTTCAGTGACTAACTCATTAAAATCAAAACAACCTAAAGCTCTTACAATAACTGATTGTATTAGACTATACCAAGCGATTACCTGCCAGTCCACAGTAGTGGCAAGCATAAATATTCTGTCTTTAAATCAATTATATTTATAATTTTCATCAAGACAGTCCATTGCATGACACTGGAAGTCGCACAAGGGTATTCCCCTTTCTCAAGGCGGGAGTCCCACAAGGGTTTTCCCCTTTCTTAAGTCGGAGGTCAAATCGGTTTGAACAATCCAACAGCACCGTAGCGTAACGAATGTAATTGACGACGCATAACTCGTGATTGTACTGTCAGCTTGAATACAGATCATTAACAAAAAAAACAAAAAAACGTTCAACAAAGGTTACGAAAACAACAACATTTTTGTTGTACCTGATATGCATACATTACTACTAATAATTATACTTGGTAATTTATGTATTGGGAGAGAGAGAGAGAGATAAACTATAATAAATAAATAAATAATAAAATCAACAACTTACTTCAGAGCCACTGTTCCTTTTCTTTACTTTTTTAAATTTAATTATTTTATATATTTTTTTTGCTTCTTCTTCTTCTTCTTGTTATTATTGTTATTATTATTATTATTATTATTATTATTATTATTATTATTATTATTATTAAAACTTTTCCGATTCTTCAAACAAGAGCTACGAAAGAAAGTAGATCTTGCGTAACACAAACTCCCTCCGAAGCCCTGTTATTTTATTTATATATTTTTTAATATTTATTATTTTTATATATATAATTCACTATTTATTTATTTATTTGTTTGTTTGTTTATTTGTAAGTATCTAAAGCCAATCTTTTTAACTACTGAGAATAAAGCGAACGGGAAATAACTCCAATCTAAATGTCCTGAAATTACATTTAATCCGAAGTTTAAATTCAATTAACTATACATGCCTGGAACAGCTAAAATAAATAAATCAAATGAAATCAAATGAAACAAAGATTTTAGCGATAGATAGATAGATAGATAGATAGATAGATAGATAGATATACTGATACATATATATATAATGATATAATCTATAAATTAATCAATATCAACCGCTCATTAAATAATAATAATAATAATACAACGCAATACTTGTACAGCTGCTGGTACCACTACCCCTACTAATATCTATCAAAACGACGATGACGACTAATACTACCACTGTTATTGCTATTGTTACTACCACTACAACTACATACTGCTACTACTGCCACTACCACTACTAATACTAATACTGCTCCTACTCTAGACTTTTAACATTAGATAATAACTTATATTGCTACTGTTTCTACTTCTATAATTACTTCTGCTACTGTAAGTACTATTACTGCTACTACTACCAATACTAGTACTACTAATACTACTACTATACTATATCTACTACTAATAATAATACTACTATACTATATCTACTACTACTAATACTACTACTATACTATATCTACTACTACTAATAATACTACTATACTATATATACTACTACTAATACTACTACTATACTATATCTACTACTACTAACATACCTTTCTCTTCCTGTTTTTCTCGCTACTTATCTGTATGTCTGTCCGTGTGTATATGCATGACTTACAGAAATAAATAAAAAGTGTGTATAATCATCATCATTATCATCATATCATTATAGTTATTATTATCGTTATTATTAACATCATCATCATCATCATCGTCTAATGTTTAACCTCCTCGTAGAACAAATAAATGTACTGAAGAAAAAAAAAACAGTTCAAATTTCAATGTTTTTTTTAAAGAAGAAGAAGAAGCGCAAAACATATAAAACCAAATCAACGTTTAAACCTCGTTTGACAGTTCAGGAAAATCTTTCTAAAACTGTTTACGTCTTTTTATGAACATCTCTCTCCAGTTTCTTTAATAGTTTTCCGCATTTTCGAGCAAAACATATTTTTATCGAACAACGACCTCCGAGGAACAAGTTTAAATAAATTTTAATACCTCAGATATTTTTGTTTGCTTTTTCTTCTTTCCTTTGACAACAAAGATAACATTTCACAGCGTGTTGTTCCGCCATTAATGTTGCTACGAAGATATTTACAAAACGATATATGCAGGTAATAATTTTAATATTAATCGCTAATGATAAAATAAATGTTAATATTTTATTTTATTTTTTTCTTAAAGAAAATACTGAAATGTAAACTGTTGTTTTTTTTTTTTTTTTTCGTTTTTTTTTCTCTTTACTGTATGTTCCACGAGGACTATTAAAAATTAGATGATGATGACCATGATGATGATGATAATAATAATAATAACAAAGATAACGACAATGATAATAATAATGATAATAATAGTAATAATAAAACACACTTTTCATTTTTTCCCCTCCCCAGTATATGTTTTTATTGTTTTATTTTAGAAAAGTGATGGATGCCATGTTTCTGTCTGTGTTTTTATTTCTTTTGATGACCGAAGCTGGTGAGTATTTTCTTTATGTGTATTTTATTAACATTATTTATGTTATTTATTTGTTTCTTTGGTTAATTGGATGGTTGTTTATTCCTTATATTATTTATTTACTTGTTCTTAGTCTTTATTCTTGTATAAATGTTTATCCATGATGGAATTTGATGTTGAAATAATTATATTAGGTCTTTGGGAAAAGCAATTACTGTTTTCATTGTGATTGGTATTTTAATTCTTTTCATTTTATTCTTTTTTTATTGTTTTTTAATTTGGTTATAATTAATCAAATTTTGTAAATTTGTTTTTATTTCTTTAAAGCAAAGCCAACAGATAAAATAATAATGTTCGTTCATTTAATCTAGTTTTAATATTTTTTATATTCTGTTTATTCATGGTGATCAAATTCAAAATAATAAAAATAAAGTAATAATGTTTCTTCCCTGTACATTAATCCGTTTGTAATCTATTGTAAATATACACAACGGGTATAATAACTGATATATTTTTCTCATTCTCTAAGTGAATTAACACATCTCAAGGCTTACTGGTCAGTTTTAACTTTTGTTTTAAATGGCAGAAAAGTTTAAAAACTTAAAATTTACATGCATGAAAACAATGACAGACATGTTAATACTGTATGAATTATTCAAACATTTTCTTTATCGTTTTATTTATTTTTTTCTTCCATTTGTTTCCAACAAAGAAGTTGTAATGGTTATTTTAATTAAATTTTAACATCTTTTTATTCATAAATTTATTTTGCCCCCCCCCCCGAAATTTTTTTAAATATTTTATTATTTCTGTTAAATTTGATGTGTAATTTTAATACTGTACAGTTTCTTGTCTAAAATTAAACAATTCTATTTTTTCCTAAATATATAGTCAGACAATATATATAGTTGATGTGAGAAAAAAAAAATATATATCGTTTTTATTGTACAGTGATTTGTATGTAAAGTGACATCTAGTTGGAATAAGTTTTATATCAAAAGATTGACTGTGCATTCAAATATCAAAACGGGAAAGTTATATTACCCATATAATTTATGTTACTAATAAAACGGACTTACGTGTTCCTGTGGCCTTCCGTATACCACTGTGACTATACTATACGGTATAAAGTAAGATTTCAGGCTTTTATCAAGTTGCTTTTTGCTTTGGAAAAGACACGAATTTTACACAACTACTCGTTCCGGATAGCGATCATCGCTGTTAGACATCTCTTTACTACGACTGTGGTTAGGGTTCCGCACGCGTTCAATAACACAAACGATTCATTGTTGTCTAACTACCTGTTTGTCTTATGACCGACAAACGATGATACATGCATGCTCGTTAGTCATTGGTCAATACTAGCTGTCAATCATGTATGGCAGAGGGGTCAGCAGTGTTATCAGTCTGCTTCAGATAAGGGAAATAACTACAGTTACTAAACAATTCTCGTAAAGTCCTATTTAATTTAATGTTTTGCCTTATGTTTATTAAGATAAAAATATGTATTTTTTTTATATATGTATTAGTGAATGTTTAGGTTTCCTTGTTTGTTTTATGTGTGTCACTGTCTTGTTGTTTGTACGGTTTTGGGGTTTTTTATTTTTTTTATTTTTATTTTTTATTTTTATAAATGCACCTAAAGAATGTAATTCAAATAACAAAAAAATACGTTTGTTGAAGGAAAACCAGAGAAAAGAAAAGATACTAATTATAAAGAAGAAGAAAAATTATGTAAATGAGCAAATATGAAAAGCACACCAGAAAAAAACCTGAGACAAATGATTTCATTTTAGCTTTGGATTTTATCTCTTCACAGCTCAGAAATGTATTCATTTTCTTATTTTAAAAAAACAAGAAAATAAACAAAAAACAACCTTAAACAAGAAATTAATAAAGCAATTTAAACAGTAAAACATCCTCATGAACAGTTCGTTGTTACAAAATGACGCAACATCTTTTTTTCTTAATTTATTGATTTTTCACTGTAATTTTGTTTTTGTTTTGTTTTTGTTGCAAAGTGTATTACCTATAACTGTAAACAGTTAGTAGTGATTAATTTCGCCAAAAATAACAATTCTTTTTGTTGTCCTGACGTTTATATTTTTAAATGAAATCCAAAAATTTATTTAATTGTAAAAATATGGTATGTAATATAAACTATAAACCTACTTTTTAATGAATGCTGCTGCATTTTTCTGGTGTTAATATACAAGAAATTATTAGAATCGCAATGTCCTGTCTTTAGTACTTTTAAATGTTTAGAAAACAGCAGATGTATTCAGAATGGTAGAAAATAACACATTTTAAACAAATATCATTAAAAAACACCTGACAAAGAATTTTCTGAAGAAAAAAATAATAATAAAAAATAAAAATACAGATAATTGGTTACCTGGGTAATGTTAATTTTCAATTCTTTTATTATTATCATTTCTTCTTCATCTTCTTCTTTAAAAAAAATATTATTACGTATATTTATTTATTTATTTATATATTTATTGTTGTTCTATTACTGTAATTTGCTGTAATCTTCAGTATTTTTTTATAAGGAAATGTTAAAAGTAAACTACAGAGAGCTTGTACTTGAAATATATGAAAAGAGAACATTTTTAATCGTATACAATAGTTTGAACAATTTATGTCTAAAATATTTATTTTGTAATGAACATAAATACCCTGATTTTAATACTAACAATAATAATAATAATAATAACAATAACAACAACTTCAACAACAGAGGCCATTGAGGATTATTTAAAATTAAGCATAGTTATAACATATATATACTTAAAATTTACAGTTCACACAGTCCAGTAGTTCAGTTATACATATCCCTTTCTCAACCTTTCTCAAGCTCAAGAATGTTATTCTTTTTTTCAGCAGAGTTGCAAGAGTTGCATACAATTCATTCCCATGTTACATTTTATTATTTAATTTTAGGATTATATATATATACATAGAGACAGATAATTTATGTATTGAAAGAGAGAGAGAGAGAGAGAGAGAGAGAGAGAGAGAGAGAGAGAGAGAGAGAGAGAGAGAGAGAGAGAGAGAGAGAGAGAGAGAGAGAGAGATGCACATACATGTTAAACTTGCAGTTAAGAAAATAACCACATGAAACTGTATATGAAGGTATGTTTGTTAGCATGTGTGTGTCTCTGGGTGGGTGTGTGTGTGTGTATCTGGGTGTGGGTGTCTGTGTGTGTGTGTGTGTGTGTGTGTTTGTATGTGTGTGTGTTTGTGTGTTTGTGTGTGTATGTGTGTGTGTTTGTGTGTGTATGTGTGTGTATCTGTATATATGTGTGTGTGTGTGTGTTTGTGTGTATGTTTGTGTGTATGTTTGTGTGTGTATGTGTGTATGTGTGTGTATCTGTATATGTATGTGTGTGTGTGTGTGTTTGTGTGTGTTTGTGTGTATGTTTGTGTGTGTGTGTATGTGTCATAATCAGAAGAACTAAATCCGTGGCAGACAGAAGAAAAAAGTGGCAGACGGCAGATTCTTCTTATTTAAAAAGCTGGTAACTGCCTCATTTTACTGGTTTTATTAATATCTGCATTCCTTCACCTGTTTCAATTTTTATGATTCTAGGACAATGGCCATTGTTTTGTTTTGTGATTCTTCTCTCTTTTTTTTTTCTTTTCTTTTTAAATCTGTCTTTTTGATCTTGTTATACATTTTATGTGCAATGTTTTCTTTATACATTTGGTGCTGTTTCACACACAGTGGAAACTGCATTTAATGACTCTTGCTATCTTTTCTGAAAATGATTTTAGAAATGTGTCAACTCTAAAGTGAATAAACTAAATAGACTGCTTTGAGAGTTGGTTTATTTAAAACAGTTTTAATTCACAAATTAGTACATGAAAGAAACGATCAAATTCAAATAGATCTGCTAAGAATAAATTGAAAATATTATTATTACTATAAAAATTTTGAAATATTTAAATTGAAGAGTTAGTTTCTCTAAAGCATTATTAATTCAAACATTTGAGCAAGAATGCTAATATGAAGTAACAAAAGTAATTCAAACACAGCTACTTGTGAAGGCTTGGATTCTAAAATATTATAGTGCAGCGTAAAAACTCTAAAATGATTAATAACTTGGAAAATTGCTTGTTATCTTAAAATCGTGTAAAAATGATAATAATCATAATAGTAATTTAATAATAAACAACAGAATAATAATTAAATTAATACAAGTGAAGTATTTTAAATTGTGATAAGAAATTAACCAGACTAATTTAAACACATCGAAATTCATGAATCCTACTTCAAAAAGTATTCAGTTTGAAACTTGACACTCACAAGAAAATATGTCTAACCGCTGAAGTCACCAAACAAGAATGCATTCTGTCATGGCAGTACGCAAACGTTGTGTGAGTATCTAGTTTCAAACTGAATACTTTGTGTATTTTTTCAGTGGTGAATCTTTAAGCGTTTTCCTGCCGATGGGGTTCTCTTCTTGTCCCGAAGGAATTTGCTTCGACAAGAATGGAAATCTCGTAATGACGGACAAGGGAAACAACTCGGTGATTGTTCTAATCCATGTTAAGGAAATAGTTCGTGATGGAATTCGTTTGAATGGAGCAAAGGCCGTTGACGACCTGGGACGGCTTTGATTTGGTGATATCAGCGGCTGCGCCTCTGTTTTGTACAACTGCATGTTACATTAACAAGAAGAAAAAACTTAAAAGCATTCAAAATATTCATTATAGTGGCACATCCCGAACCCTTTCATTGATTCAGATACAATCAAATAATAATATTCTATACGATTACTGAATCAAACTTTCGAGGGCCGGAAATATGAAAAAAAATATATACGAATTAAAAAGAAAAATATGGACATAACATAATTTGACAGACTTAAGGAATTAGATCGCACATTAAACTTTGCACCATAATTAGTTATCGGTTATGCCAGCTGAAAGTAAATACGACTGTATTTCTGTGAAAGATATTATTTTGAAAGTAATAAATAAATTCATATGATGTTAGTGCTGCTAGTAGTAGTAGTAGTGAAAGTAGTAATTATAGTAATGTTTAACTGGTTTGTCTCACACTCATAGTAGATGTGGCAGTTTCCAGAATTTTAAATAATTCAGCATAAGGATGTCATTTTATATTATATAAAAAGTTGTTTTAATATATATTATTTTTGATGTGGATAAACAAACAATATACAAATTGCAAACAGATGAACTGTACACTTTTCAAATTACTTTAAAGAAATAGCTTTATTTACACTATAAATTAAGAATCAGGTATTTTGAACATTATGTAATTTTCATCATTGTATCTTCGTGAATAAACAAATAAACAAACACACAAAGCAATCGCTTGAAAATCTACCAAATGTTTGCTTATCCACTTTAACGAGAAACAATAACTTTAAAGAATTCATTTTTTGTTTCTTTTTTTTTATAACTTTAATGCAAGAACAAAAAAGGAAACAAAAAAGTTTTAAAGTAAAATACACTTACTATTTAGACTATTTATGATCTGTAAAACTAGACGTACATAAATAACAAATAATTGTAACAAGCAAACTAAAGTAAGCTCCTCCATCATTCAAGTAGACAGAACTTATTGAAACATTTTTTTATTTATGTTTTTAATTTGCTTGCCACAACAAACACAGTTCACTGATATTAGTACAGGTAAATAGGATGTGTAAGATTTGTTCAATAATGTATCCTGAAATAATATTGGATTAATTGTGGGAAACATCATTTGCAATAAACAAAACTTAAAATAAAAAAGAATTATGCAAATGAAAAAATGTCCTTCACTTGAATAACACCTTCTTTCTTAATGTGCTGAAATGTGATGGTGATTGCTTGAACAGACGACCTTTGAAATTGAACTCTTTTTTACCTACTTCATAATTTACTAACGTCAGCAAACTGAGGACGTCCTGTCTGAAACATAAATCAAATGAAAATACATTTGAAAAAGTAATAAATAGTAATTTTCTAATAACAAGCATTTGTATATATTCCCAGATGCATTGTGTTTGTATTAGTTTGTTAAAAGATCTCAAAAGAGAATGATAATGATTTCTTGTACATTTTAGTTAACAACATAATGTAGAAACATTCCTTGGCAGGTTCTAACTAAAATACATTAACATATTAACAAATGCTTCTAACATACGCATAATATATGTAATATGTATGAATTCTACAAAATGTAGTAATCAATTTGTCCTCCCTAGAAGATACATCATCCAGCTAACAATATTAGTTAACAAGGCGTGACATCACAAAAGATCAATACAAAGCCCCTAGGCAAGTTCACAGACAACAGTACCAAAGTCACAGCAAATAATGGTACCAAAATATCTCACCCCACAGATTTACACACACACACACACAAACACACACACACACACACACACACACACAGACATACACTGTTTACATATTTAAAATTGTTGAATATACATATATATATGTAGATATGTGTGTGTGTGTGTGTGTGTTACTGCCAGAGTAAGTTAGATGTAATGTTCACGCTGATTGCTAAGGTTTCCCTTAAAGGGTTACACAACCCTCAAATTCATTGACTTACTTCTTTGCATAGTCATCTAACATTTGTGTAAGTTTGATGATGTAGTATGTTCCCTCTGATTCTGATCTGAAAGTCACAAAATCGGGTACGGTGGCGTATCCTATCAGAAAATCTGCTTCACTCGGGATTGTTTCTGCCTCCGGACTACCTATGCCACTATTAGTGTGTTGGTCTACAACAACTGTAAATAAAATATTTCAGAAATCAAGTTCTGATATTTTGAAAACATTAATCCTAGTTGCATACGAACTCATATCCAAACCCATACAGATATTTATAATTATATATGATGTACCTTAGAGGAAATAAAAAACCATTAAAAATTTATCATTTCTGGGTAATGCCTCTTTCATTTTATGTAAAATTCATAGAAAATCTGAAAATTTTATCATTTGCGGGCAATGTCAGTATAAATTTTTGTCAAACTTGAAACAAATTATTCTTCCCCGCAGAAAGTCCTTCTCTTGAATTAATAATAATAATAATAATAATAATAATAATAATAATGTGCCTATCATACATACTTGGTTGTTTTTTCTTTCCCTGACAAGCCTGTATAAAAAACAACTTTGGTTTCCCACTCAGTTTTGGACACGACTCAGGTCTAAATGGTTCAGTCAATTCTCTGATCTTTACAGGCAAATTGTTACCTCCGTATACCACACCTTTGTCTCCGTGTGATAAAATACAACACACAAAACAGTCATAGTCACTGTGATCAAAGAAAGCCAGGCCCTTTACAGTTTCAACCATGTCAGTGTCAGTCAAATTTTCTTTGTAGTGGACGATGAAATGAAGATTCTTAAAAGTTTCTTTCAGCTTATCTACAAATAAAATGTATTTACATATTTTTTAACTAGGTATGAATACTGATGTGTGTTAGTGTATGTGTAAGTTATGTTTGAACAAAAAAATATTATCTCTTTTATACATATTCTGAAAGGTGAAAAAAATGGGATACAATTAATTATGCAAGTGAATAAATCTCTCTACAAATATCTAAATACTGTATGAATTTTGTTTAAAAAACACTATGAATTATATATACACACACACCTCATATACTTTCATTATTATTGCTTTT
>CM022668.1:4266383-4305238 GCA_012295275.1 Chrysomallon squamiferum | reverse complement strand
AAATTGCTTTATTAATTTCTTGCTTACGGTTAGGGTTTTTTTTTGTTTATTTTCTTGGTTTTTTTAAAAATAAGAAAATGAATACATTTCTGAGCTATGAGGAGCTAAAATCCAAAGCAAAAATGAAAGCATTTTTTCTGAGATTTTTTCTGTCGTGCTTTTCAAATTTGCTCATTTACATAATTTTTCTTCTTCTTTATTATTAGTATTTTTTTTCTCTTCTCTGGTGTTCGTTCAATAAATGTATTTTATTGTTATTTGAATTACATTCTTTAGGCGCATTTATAAAAAGAACAAAAAAAACAAAAAACAAAACAAAACAAAACAAACAAAAAAAACAAAAAAAAAACACCCAATAACACACACACACACACACACAAAACCCCAGGAAAACGAGGAAACCAAACCATTCACCAATACATATATAAATAAATACATATTTTTATCTTAATTAAAATAATGCAATAAAGTAAATTAAACAGGTCTTTACGAGAATTGTTTAGTAACTGTAGTTAACTGAAACAAACTGATAACATAACTGACCCCTCTGCCATACATGATTGACAGCTAGTATTGCGTGCATCATCGTTTGCCATTAAACAAACAGGTAGACAACAATGAATCGTTTGTGTTATTGAATGCGTGCGGAAGCCTAACCACAGTCGTAGTAAAGAGATGTGTAACAGCGGCGATCGCTATCCACAACAACAAACGAAACAAACCAAACAACCCCAAATAAAAAAAACACACAAAAAAAAAAAAAAAACTATACACCAACATAGATATATAAATAAATACATATTTTTATCTTAATTAACATAATGCAATAAAGTAAATTAAATAAGTCTTTACGAGAATTGTTTAGTAACTGTAGTTAACTGAAACAAACTGATAACATAACTGACCCGTCTGCCATACATGATTGACAGCTGGTATTGACCAATGACTAACGAGCATGCGTGCATCATCGTTTGTCGGTCATAAGACAAACAGGTAGTTAGACAACAATGAATCGTTTGTGTTATTGAACTGCGACGGACACGCCCACTGACCTGTCAGAAAGTGTGCCCGTCGTAGACGTGCTTCACAACAGCTAGCTCTGATTAGCACGTTAATTTTTATTTTTTTATTTTTTTTTCATTCATTCGTTATTGAATGCGTGCGGAAGCCTAACCACAGTCGTGGTAAAGAGATGTGTAACAGCGATGAGCTATCCAGAACGAATAGTTGTGTAAAATTCGTGTCTTTTCCAAAGCCAGAATGAAATTTATAAAAGGCCTGAAATCTATTACTTTATATGGATGGCCAGAGGAACACCTGAATCCATTATATTAGTAATAAAATTGGCCCTAATGATATTTGAAGACACAGTAAATGTTTTGATATTAAACTGATTCCAAGTGCATAACGAGATGTCACTTTACATACAGTTCACTGTACAATAAAAACAATTTACATATATTTTTCTGACATAAAGTATATATTTTTTCTGACTACAGACAGGAAAAAATAGAATTATTTAATTTCATGCAACAAACAGTACTAAAACTATAAATGAAAAATAAATGTATGAATAAAACAGCTGTTAAAATTTAATTAAAATAACTGTTACCACTTCTTTATTGGAATAAAAATGTAAGAAGTAAAAAAGAAAAAAGTTAAAAGAAATAAAACAAAAAGAAAAAGAGAAATAAGAAATCAAAACTTTTGAATAATTCATACAGTATTAACATGTCTGTTATTGTTTTCATGCATGGAAATTTTAAGTTTTTAAAATGTTCTGCCATTTAAAAGAATAGTTAAAACTGTTCAAGTGACCTATAAGGCTGGAGATGTATTAATTCAATTACTGAATGAGAAAAATATATCAGTTATTATATCCGTTGTGTATATATTTACAATAAATATCTCATTGAAATAAGCAAAGTACACTTGTTGAAAATGATTAATGTATAGGGAAGTAACATTGTTACTTTATATTTATTATTTTGTATATGATCACCATAAATAACACAGTTTAAAAAAATATTAAAACTAGATTAAATGAACAAACATTATTATTTTACCTGTTTGCTTACCTTTAAAGAAAACAAAACAAATGTAAAAAATTAATATAACCAAATTATAAAAAAAGAAAAAGAAAGAAAGAAAGAAAATAAAAACCCCAGTCACAATGAAAACAGTAACTACTTTTGTCAAAGACCTAATATAATTATTTCATCATGGATAAACATTATTACAAGAATAAAGACTAAGAAAAACAGAAAACATCTTATATAAAAATAATAAAAAATCAGAGAAAAGTAACAAAGGCAGAATCTGGACTGTAATGTCCAGCTATAAGTTTGCATAAGCAGAAATTGTTTTACTTCTGATGTATTTCACATGACAAAACTCACTGACAACACACAACTTAAACAGCAACTGTTTCTATCTTAAAGTGTTTCCTTTGATAACGTGTACACAGTATCTAAAAAGGAAAACAATCAGTTTATTAAGTAAATAAAAATTTCAAAAAAAAACATTAAACAGAAATAAATAAACAAATAGATAAATAATAAAAATAACGTATATACTGGTGATGATTTGCTTAAGTTAATAAATTCATAATAAAATTTGATCAGAATGTAATTTTTCTTTCGACTAATTTTGTAATTCGTAAAAGAAAACTGACTATAAGAATTTAAAAAAATGTATAATTTTAGATTCTTTTTGTACAAGGAAGTAGAATTAACATTTTCCCTTTCTTAGTTAGTGACAAGTATTTTCTCATGGAAATATATAAAAATCACCCACATTGTTGTTAACTCAGTATTTTTGTTATCATTGCTGTGTTTTTTTGGTTTTGTTTTTAAATACAGTCGTAGCCCAAGAAAAGAAAAGAAAAGAAATAAAATTCTCTTATTTGTTCAACTAGGTTAGGTAAAAATGGTGCCGCATCATTCCAAAACATGTTAACATCGTGAATGTAACCTTCACTGAAGTACTGAAACCCTGGTGACGGCTTGTCGAAGATATTGTGGTATCTCTTTAAAAAATACAGACAAATTCACTGACAGATCGGACATTTTAGTCCTGTATCTACATGATTCGGCTGCCTTTATTTTAAAATGTTGTGTTTATCACAGTTGGGTTACCTCCCTTTTGGTGTCGGAGTTAACTTTGCTGTGCTGAGAGGTCAGTTTGGTTAGAATTCAGATTTTATAATTATGATTTTGAAAATTTCAGCATTTGCATTTTGTAAACACAACATTTTATTATTTATTACATCTTTAAAATGTTCTAAATTTTTATTTTTTGCTTGTGCAGTTGCTCGGAACAAAATACAAATTAAATAACAAAAAAAGAAAGTAAACAATAAATGATAATAATCACTATAAGTATTTAAAAATAGAAGAAAAAATAGCGGAACAACACGCTGTGAAATGTTGTCTATGTTGTCAAAGGAAAGAAGAAAAAGCAAACAAAAATATCTGAGGTATTAAAATTTATTTTAACTTGTTCCTCGGAGGTCGTTGTTCGATAAAAATATGTTTTGCTCCAAAATGCGGAAAACTATTAAAGAAACTGGAGAGAGATGTTCATAAAAACACGTAAACAGTTTTAGAAAGATTTTCCTGAACTGTCAAACGAGGTTTAAACGTCGATTTGGTTTTATATGTTTTGTGCTTCTTCTTCTTCTTCTTCTTTAAAGAAAATATTGAAATTTGAACTGGGTTTTTTTTCAAGAGGAGGTTAAACATTAGACGATGATGATGATGATGATGATGTTAATAATAATAATAATAATAATAATAATAATAATAATAATAATAATAACGATAATTATAAATATAATGATATGATGATAATGATGATGATTATACACACTTTTCTTTATTTCTGCAAGTCATGCATATACACACGGACAGACATACAGATAAGTAGCGAGAAAAACATTATTATCGTAGTATTAGTATTAGTAGTGGTAGTGGCAGTAGTAGCAGTATATAGTTGTAGTGGTAGTAACAATAGCAATATCAGTGGTAGTATTAGTCGTCATCGTCGTTTTAATAGATATTAGCAGGGGTAGTGGTACCAGCAGCTGTATAAGTATTGCGTTGTATTATTATTATTATTATTATTTAATGAGCGGTTGATATTGATTAATTTATAGATTATATCATTATATATATATGTATCAGTATATCTATCTATCTATCTATCTCTCTATCTATCGCTAAAATCTTTGTTTCATTTGATTTCATTTTATTTATTTATTTTAGCTGTTCCAGTCATGTATAGTTAATTGAATTTAAACTTCGGATTAAATGCAATTTCAGGACATTTAGATTGGAGTTATTTCCCGTTCGTTTTATTCTCAGTAGTTAAAAAGATTGGCTTTAGATACTTACAAATAAACAAACAAACAAATAAATAAATAAATAGTGAATTATATATAAAAAAATAATAAATATTAAAAAATATATAAATAAAATAACAGGGCTTCGGAGGGAGTTTGTGTTACGCAAGATCTACTTTCTTTCGTACCTCTTGTTTGAAGAATCGGAAAAGTTTTAATAATAATAATAATAATAATAATAATAATAATAATAATAATAATAATAATAACAACAACAACAACAAGAAGCAAGAAAAAATATATAAAAGAATTAAATTTAAAAAAGTAAAGAAAAGGAACAGTGGCTCTGAAGTAAGTTGTTGATTTTATTATTTATTTATTATCTCTCTCTCCCAATACATAAATTACCAACTATAATTATTAGTAGAAATGTATGTCTATCAGGTACAACAAAAATGTTGTTGTTTTCGTAACCTTTGTTGAACTTTTTTTTTCTTTAATGATCTGTATTTAAGCTAACAGTACAATCACGAGTTATGCGTCATCAATTACTTTCGTTACGCTACGGTGCAGTTGGATTGTTGAAACCGATTTGACTCCTGCCTTAAGAAAGGGGAAAACCCTTGTGTGACTCCCGCGTTAAGAAAGGGGAATATCCTTGTGTGACTCCGGCCTTGAGAAAGGGGAATACCCTTGGTGGACTTCCAGTGTCATGAAATGGGCTGTCTTGATGAAAATTATAAATATAATTGATTCAAAGACAAAATATTTTTGCTTGCTATGGCTGTGGACTGGTAGGTAAACGCTTGATAGTCTAATACAATCAGTTATTGTAACAGCTTTAGGTTGTTTTGATTTTAAACAGTTAGTCACTGAACAGAAGTATCGTAAAACGAAACGAAATCGTTTAATATTTCAACGTAAAAGTTTAATTGTTTTAGAAGTCAGTCAGATACAACAATAGCTTTCACTTTTGATTATTCATAAATAACATACATACTTGACTTATACTAGTAGATACTTTTCAAACAAATATTTTAAAATAAAATTTGTAAATCGATACTGTTTTAACAAGTAACTTACCACATCAGGAAACAATATTTGATTTTTTGTTGTAACAACAACAACAAATAGACGAGTATTTGATGAACAAAATTTAATTTAGTCAGAAAACTACCAAGGTTTGGTATATTGTTGGACATAAATTATAAGGAAAATTAATGACTGCTGTTTAGTTCTTTCTTATGATGACAATGTCAGATATTTTCCCCAGTCACTGTCTGGGAAACAAAACTATACTAAATTCTAAAGCTGTGACAACATATAATATAGATTTTACTGATCACCCGATTATATAATTTTGCTGAAACACTTGTACACCAACAATGAATGGAAATAAAAAATCAGTTGTTCACTGGTGTGACTTAATTTAAACTTTTTCCAGACAAGAGCTGTGTCTAATAAATAGCAAACAAAATGACTGATGATTTACTAACAGATTAAATCAGTGAGGAGTTTAGTCATTACAGATCTGTATTGCTTGAAGTTAACAGAAACCTGAACAGCAAGGACATTGATTCTCTGAAATTCTTGTGTCGTGACTTTGTTCCATTCAATCGACTGGAACATATAAAGAATGGAACTGAACTATTCAGCTTTCTTGAGGAAACAGGCAAACTGAAAGAAACAAATAAGTGGGTTTTGGCCGAGATGTTAAAACGTATTATGAGGTTAGATCTTGTGAAAAAATTATAGGTTGACGAGAAAGAACTGGATAAACTTCTGTTCATGTATGGATCACATTTTTCACCATACAGAAATCTGCTTCTTGATCTTTCTGATGAAATCGGTAAAGAGGACTTGGATAGGTTGTTTTGTTCTGCAGACATTCCTGGAGCAAAGCAACAAAAGATTCACAATGTACTAGATTTTGTTTTCCTTCTTGATCAGATGAAAAAAATTAGTCCTGAAAATATTGATATTTTGGAAGGTTCTTTTAAGCAGATAGGAAGATCTGATTTGGTGGAAAAAACAATGAACTACAAGCAGTGGATGGGTCTTAGTACAATGTCTACAGCAGATCAGTCAGCATTGATGAAGAGTGGAAATAAACTTGAACAACAAATAAACCTTCCAATACAAGGGGTGCAAGGAGAATATTCCAGACAGCCTGGTAGGACAACGAACATGGTTGTACCAAAGAATCCTCAACCAGCACAAATTCCTTCTTCAGAACAAGCTCATCAATGTGAACAACAAGAACACATGCCAAATCAAAATTTTGAAGTAGAATATCCCAGTGAGCCAACAAAGCCTGGTAGGACAACAGAGAGGGTTGTACCAAAGACTCCTCAGCCAACACAAAGTCTTGCTTCAGAACCAGGTAAATAAGAAACCAAAACACCCGGAAACCTTCTTAAATGACCCAAGAATAATAAAAGTGATAACTTAATATGTGTTCTAACTTTAGTTTGAAAATAAATTAATGTAGAAATATTCTTATAAATGATCAGATTACATCATGTTTCTGTAATTTACGTATTTTAACTAATTTTATCAAAGATTTCAACTTTCTATTATTTGTTAATTGTTCCGACGAGATTTTTTAAACATTTCTGAATAAACAAAATAATACCACAAAAAAAGGAAAATGTCAGCATTTATAATTATCATTCTAATTACTTTTATTCAAATAGTATATTATTAGCAAACTTTTATCATCAATAAACTAATAAAATCAATAATTTATAAATATATATTCAAAATGTATTTCACTTTTGTTTTGTATTTCATTGTATTGTTTAATGCAGCTATACATGATATCTTTCTGCATATATCAGACAAGGAGTTCTTTTCCCTTCCAACCATTTTGAATACTCCTGACTTAACACAAGATTTGAGTGAGTATTATCATTCACCTCACGACAGAAACACTAACGTGATCAAACTAAGGCTCCAAATGATAAACAACACTCATGATAGTAAAAAGATAATAAGAGATTTGTCCAAGGTCATGAGGAACTGTGAAATGACACAAATAGCAGCAGCACTGGAAAACATTTTGGAAGGTAATGTTTTGGTTTGAAGTAAATCAGCTCTCTGAAAACACAAAACAGTTGGCAAATATTCTAGAGTTCAGAGAGTGTAAAGTTTTAAGTTATTTCAGTGTCATTACTATTATCCCTCAAGATTTTATCACAAAATTTCATTCACCAGTGACTAACGCTTTTATGATTTAATGTCTCTAGTTACATTGTGTGTGTGCATGTGTGATTTTTATTTATGTCTTGAATTTGATCATCTATGTTTATTTTTATGAAAATGTTTATTTCTAGTACTTTCTCATATGGGTTGAAGAAAAAATGTGACTTCAGACGTGGTATCATCATCATTATCATTATAACGGGCATCATTTTATTTTATCTTCATAGTTCTACTCTTTGTTATTTTATCATTATACTTTATTATAAGCAAATAACTGACATCGCAAAACCAATGAAGAAATCGGATTAAGCTGCATTTATTTTAATTTTATAGCAGAACTTATCTTCAGTTTTGTTACGTATTATTATGTTTAATTTTTTCACTTATTTGTTCTTGAAAAATCTGCAGAGAATCGCATTGGCCGTAGTCCTCTTCGCTTCTACAAAATGGATTCTAATGTTCGAGGTATATTTTGAAATAAATATTTTACTGATTTGTGACTAGGAAAAAGAGGCCTTTTTAATAATAGTATTAGAATGGGACAAACAATGTATGTGAGCGATATCTGTCATACACAAATACACAAATACACTAATACATTTTTTTTTATGTCCTTGAGATTTGTTTGGTGATGTTTACGCAAATCTGCACTGCTAGAGATTTGAATTCCCCAGTGTACAAGTCATGATTCCCTGCTCTTACTCCAGCTACTGTATCTTGATGAGTGATTCATAAACACAGACACAATCTGGACTCACCACATTCATATCACTGTATCTCCCGCTCATTCTGTCTGTCTGTTTCTCTCTCTCTGTCTCTTAAATTTATGCTTCATATTTCCGTTAAAACTGGGTTTTTTTTTCTGTGTTATTGTAGGAATATGTTTAATAATCAACAATAGAAATTTTCACAAAGATCAAATGAAGAAAGATGATGAAGCATTGCTAGACAGGCCAGGAACTGATGAAGATATCGGTAAATTTTACTTTGAAAGAGAATAGCAACCACAACAACAACACAAACTATAATAATAATTAAAATAACAGCATCAGTAACAATAACAATAACAGTAATAATGATACTAAAAATAATTCTAAGAACAAATAATAACAAGATAGTAATAAAAGCAATAATAATAGTAATGAAGGTTTATTTACATATAGCATCTCTCTCTCTCTCTCTCTCTCTCTCTCTCTCTCTCTCTCTCTCTCTCTCTCTCTCTCTCTCTCTCTCTCTCTCTCTCTCTCTCTCTGTGATAGTGTTTTATAAATGAAATTCATACACTAATTAGATATATATAGTCAGATTTATTCACTTACATAATTAATAATTTTCCATTATTTTCACGTTTCAGAATATGTGTAAAATGTCATAAATAATGTCACATGCTCAAACATCATCTATTAAAAACATTTTTTTGGTTCGAACTGAACAAACACATACATAAACATCAATATTACTTACCTAGTTTAAAAGCATGAAAACCACTTTTATTTCAAGGTAAAACTGAGAGATACTTTTCAGGATCTTGACTTCCGCATCGAATACAAAGAAAATATGTCAGACTATCGTATGATTCATGCTGTAAACTGGATGGCGTCCCGTGATCACAGTGACTATGACTGTGTTGTGGTTTGTATTTTATCACACGGAGCTGAAGGTGTGGTATACGGATGTAACGGTTTCCCTGTAAAGATCAGAAAATTGACTGAACCATTTAGACCTGAGTCGTGTCCAACACTGAGTGGGAAACCAAAGTTGTTTTTTATACAGGCTTGTCAGGGAAACAAAAAACAACCAGGTATGTATGATAGGCACATTATTATTATTATTATTATTATTATTCACTGAAGGTGTTACATTTTTTTCCCCAAATCTACATACATTAATACCTATTCTGTATAGCCACGTATATATTGTATTATATTGCCTATTTCTATGTAAATTCCAATCTCATTGTTTAATACATGAGAACGATTTTTGGGATGAACAATTTGCTACGAGTTTGACACAAAATTATACTGACATTGTCCACAAATGATAAAAGTTTTTAGTGTTTATTTGCTCTAAAATACATCATGTATAATTATAGATATCTATCTGTATGGGTTTGGGTATGCATTCGCATGCTGTTTGAAGATTAATGTTTTTAAAATATCAGAACTTGATTTTTGATATATTTTGTTTACAGGACATGAACGACAAATAGACGGTAATATTAACATGGATGCTTCGCCTTCAGAAACAATCTCGCAGGCAGAACGTATATCGCCGGCAGAACGTATATCGCAGGCAGAACCTATATCGCAGGCAGAACCTATATCGCAGGCAGAACCTATATCGCAGGCAGAACGTATATCGCAGGCAGAACTAATTCCCAATGAATCAGATTTTCTAATAGGATATGCCACAGTACCAGGTTTTGTGACTTACAGATCAAGATCAAAAGGATCCTGGTACATCACAAATATGACAGAAATTTTAAAAAAATATGCTAAAAAGTAAGTAAATGAATTTTAGGATTGTATGAAAACTTAAGGGGAAACTTAAGAATCAGCTTGAAGATTAAAACTAATGTATTCGTGCAGAAATGACATGTAATGCAGAAACATGGACAACAAACAAGACAGACAAAGAACAAACTAACAGCCAGGCAAATGTAAATGAAAATAATTATGTTAAACATCACATCACGACCCAAAAACCAGTTATCCGCATGAGAGAAATAGATATGATTTTAGAAGATGGAAGTGTGTCCAGAAAGCAGGCCAGAGCAGCTGGACAATGATGATAATGATGAAATATTTGTAACGGAATTCAGATTGCGTGACAATTTGTTACTTCAATCACATCCGCACTTTATATTTTTATGCCATGGAATTGAAATTGCGTTCCTTTAATTGTAACTACAATCACAATCGCGCTTTTTTATTGTTTCCGCCAAAATTCAGCTCCATGGCGTTGTTGTAAAATTAATATTTAATTTGGGTGCTTTTTTTCAAAAATTCTTATGGAATTATTTCTTTAGATGTATTGTGTATTTTCTCAGTTTAATGACAGCTAATTTATGTTTATATCCACTTGAGAAAACACAACACAGCAAAATAATATTGATATTAAAATAAATAAATCAAAACTGAGAAATAATTATGGATCAAGATACATTGAACAATCCTAGTGTAACTTTTATCAAAAGAGCCAAGACAGCTGAGCTATTGGAGCTAGCAAATATTCATAATATTTCAATTGCTCAGTCAAAAAAATAGAGCAAATCAGAGAAATCTTAACAGAGACTTTGTTTGGAAATTCTGTAGATAACGAGAGTGGGGGTAGTAATGACCTAGATAATTAAATTGAAAATGGAACATGAACTTTAAATGAGAGGAGAGTTTAGAGATAATTCAAGCGAGAATGCATCGAATGGTTTTAGAATCAATGATCGTTACAGGTCAGTTCCTAATTTTGATGAGAATGATGTTAAAAGTTTGTTTCAGCAGTTCGAAAGAGTGGCCTTTGAATTAAAATGGCCAGAATTGTTTTGGCATTTGTTAATTCAAAGTAAATTGAAAGGAAAGACTGCTCTAACCTATAATGCATTAGATATGCTCAGGTCGGAAATTATGAGGTGTTAAAATCAGCAGTGCTGACAGCCTATTATTTTTACCAGCGAGGCATATCATCAGCCTTTTCCGAAGTTAGATTCAGAAACGCACTGTGAGTTTGTGTCTAGAAAACAGAATGTTTTTGATAAATGGACTAGATCAAGCGACATTGGGAATGATTATGGCAAATTACTTGAATTAATCAGTTTGGATGAAGTGAAAAATTGTTTACCGGTAAATGTTCGGTTACATTTGGCAGACCAGGCAGATCGGAGAAAGTCAACAAACTGCTGCTGTAGCTGTTGATAACTACGTTCTCATCCACAAGTCGCAAAGTTGTGTTAAGTTTTGCGAGGAATGTTGATGGTAATCAGGTAAGGTTTTCTGTTAGGCCTACATCAGTTATGCAGCATACTATAATACTAGGTCAGGGATGTCAGTGAAGAGTAATCTGTCAGCTGAAACTAAACCTTTTCAACCACGTTGTTCGTATTGCATAATGAATAATCATGTTGATTCAAACTGTTATGCCAGACAAAAGGATAATCAGAAAACTGTAGGTTTTGTTAGAACAGTAAGTAATGTCTCAGAATTACCAGAGATGTATACTCATAAGAAATATGTTAAATATATGTCACAGGGTACTATTTGTGATATTCAATCAAATAGTTATTCTCCTAGGGTAATTTCCATTTTTCGAGACACAGGACCTTGACAGAGCCTGATTCTAAAAGATGCCATAAAAGATCCAGAAAAATCGGCAACAGATAAAAATATAATCATTAAGGCAGCTGCAGGAAGGTGTACTACTATTCCATTACACCAACTTCTTCTCAATTCACCTCTAGTTCCTGGAGATGTGTATGTCGGTCTCATAGACAGTTTACCGATGGAGGATGTAGATATGTTGCTGGGTAATGATCTTTCAGAGAGTTGTTGTGGTAATAAGTGCGAAACTTTAAATGCTTTTCTGGCCTGCGTTTCAAACACCTTTTAGCACTGTTTATGTGTACATATTTTCCATATTTAAAATAAAAATAAAAGACCAAGTGGAGTAATATATTTGGATACCATTATTATTATATTCTGTGACTTTGGTACTGTTCTTTGTGACATTGCCTAAGTGCTTTGTATTGATCTTTTGTCATGTGACACCTTTTTAGCTAATAGCTGGATGATGTATTTTCAACGGAGGGCACATTAGTTACTATGAACCAAATAAAAAACTGTCCATCTGATGATTACAAAATTTGGTATAATTCATGCTCATTATATATATTAAACATTTGTTACATTTGTGACTGTATTTTAGTTAGAACCTCCAAAGGAATGTTCCTTTTCATTCTCCTTTCAGATCCTTTACCAAACCAATACAAACAAAATGCAAGTGGGACATATATATATATATATTATCTTTTCTGTTTGTTACTAAAATATTACTATTTATTACTTCTTTAAATTTATTTTCATTTTAATTTTCAGAGACGACATTCTCAGTTTGCTTACATTAGTAAATGAGAAAGTAGGTGAGAAAGTCGAGATGGAGGATGGTCGTGTGTTAAAGCAGTCACCAGCTCTGTTCAGCTCACTGAGGAAGAAGCTAATATTCCGGTGAAGGAAATTTTTCTCATACGTTCATATTTCCAAGAATTATCTTAATGTTATTTGAGGATAAATTACTGAAAAACATCTTACACATCCAATCCATCAGTGTAGTATCAATGAAGTGTTTGTGTTGATGTAATAATAATTTTATAAAAGCCTTAAATAAGTTTTATATACTTGAATGAAAGATCAGTTTACTTTGATACGCTTGATACATTTGAATCATTACTTTTTATTTTTATTTTTTTATTTGTTTATTTGCAAGTAATGTTTTCCACAATTAAACCAATATTATTTCAGAATAAATTATTGAAACTTGTTTTCACTACCTATCTTTGCTAACATCAACGAGCTGTATGAACTGAAGTAATTAAGAAAAAAATATTCTATATACATGAATGAAAGAGCAGCTTACTTTGGTATGCTGGTTACATTTAAGTTTCATTTATTTATATCTAGGTTTACTGATCATAAATAGTCTAAATATAATCAGTATATTTTAGACATAATATATTTATCAGATGAAATGAATTCTGTAAACTTTAAAGTTATTGTTTCTTGTTAAAGTGGATATACAAGCATCTGGTACATTTTCAAGGGATTGCTTTGTTAAGGAAGATAAAATGATGAAAATTACATAGATATTCAAAATAACTGATTCTTATTTTATGGTGTAGTAAAGTTGCTAATTTGTTTAGAGAAATTTAAAAAGTGTACATTTGATCTGTTTGAAAATAGTATCTAGTTTCTTGATTGTTTATCCACATCAGTGATGATATTTACACTACACATCTTAAAGCTGAAATAAATAAATACTTTATCAAATAATAACAGACGGTTAACTTTTTAATGTTTTATTTTTCTCAGCTGTATACAAATTCAAAAGCAACTCAAAAATACAAAAAGTAAAAGTCAACAGTTATTCCCCCTTATACAATAATATCTACTGCTAAATTTATCACGTACCAACAAAATGCACACATATATACTATTGCAGTTATTAATTTGCTTTCATTTATTACTTCTGTTTGTTTTTGTGTTGCTCTTTCTATTACATCAATCAACTCACAAAGCTAAAACATTTTAATAAACATTTTAATAAACATTTATGCATTCATTTTGAATTTCATGATGCAGTTTCTTTTAACAATGGTTTATGCTACACTAGAATATTTTCGAAGCCAAGCTTTCACAAGTGGTTCTATTTGAATTATTTTTGTTGCTTCGTAGTAGTATTGATGTTCGAATGTTTGATTTAAAAATATTTTGATAAACTAACTCTTGAATTTAAATATATTTTTCATTTGTATAGTAATAAAACACTTTCAAACCCAACACTTTTTAACAGATCAGTTTTAATTATTTTTGTTAATTCATATTAGCATTCATAGTTAAATGTTTGAATTAAAAGTGCTTTAAAGAAACTAATTCTTCAATTTAAATATTTTCACATTTTTATAGTAATAATAATATTTTCAAATCCAACTCTTAACAGGACTATTTGAATTATGTTTTTTTCTTCATGCACTAATTTCTGAAGTAAAATTGTTTTAAATAAACCATCAATCAAAGCAATCTATTTAAAGTGACTTAATTAATTCTCATTGGTGATGATACATTTTTAAAATACATTTCAGTAAAGTTAGCAACAGTCATTAAATGCAGTTTCCATTGTATGTCTAACACAACCAAATGTATAAACAAAACATTGTACATAAAATGTATAACAAGATTAAAAAGAGAGATTTAAAACAAAAGGAGAAGAAGAACAACAAAGCAATTGCCATTGTCATAGAATCATAAAAATTCAAACAGGTGAAGGAATGCAGATATTAATAAAACCAGTAAAATTAGGCAGTTACCAACTTTTTAAATAAGAAGAATCTGTCGTCTGCCACTTTTTTCTTCTGTCTGCCATGGATTTAGTTCTTCTGATTATGACACACACACACACACACACACATGCACACACCACGCTAACACATATACCTTCATATACATTTTCCTGTCGTCTAACATGTATCTCTCTCTCTCTCTCTCTCTCTCTCTCTCTCTCTCTCTCTCTCTCTCTCTCTCTCTCTCTCTCTCTCTCTCTCTCTCTCTCTCTCTCATCATAAAAGTAAATAATAAAATGTAAGATTGGAATGAATTGTACCCAACTCTTGTAATTCTCCTGAAAAAAAGAATAACATTTTGAAAATGTTTTTCCATAACTTGAGAAAGGGATATGTATAACTGAAGTACTGGACTATATGAACTGTAAATTTTAAGTATATATATGGGATAACTATGCTTAATTGTGCTTCTGTTGTTGTTGTTGTTGCTGTTTGTGTTAGTAGTAGTAAGATCAAGGTATTTATGTCGATTACAAAAATAAATATTTTGGACAAAAATTGTTCAAACTATTGTATACAATTAAAAATAAAATAAAATTTGAAAAATTAAATAAGAAAATAAAATTGATAAGTTGCAACAAGAACAACAGCAAAATGTTCTCTTTTCATATTTTTCAAGTACAAGCTCTCTGTATTTTACTTTTAACATTTCCTGATAAAAAATTAAAAAAAAACTACTAAAGGTAACATCAAATTACAGTAACAGTACAAAAAGATAAAAAATAATAAAAAAATAAATATACGTAATATATTTTTTTTTAAAGAAGAATATGAAAAGGAAATGATAATAATAAAAAAAATTAAAAATTAATATTACACAGGTAAGAAATTTTGGTAAAAATTACTAAAGACAGTTCATTGTGATCCTACAGCAGATAATATCTTCTGTATTAACACCTGCAAAATGCAGCAGCATTCATTTAAATAATAACAAATATTGAAATTTTAACATTATATCATACAGTAAAAGTAGGTTTATACTTTTTATTATATATATATTTTTACAACAAATACGTTTTCGTAACATTTGGGACATTATTTCAGTCCGTAACTATACAAACCTAATTGTGATCAATGTGATAGTGATGTTATATTGAATCTGTATTTTCCTGGAAACTGTAGGAAAAACACAAAGTGCTGAATCAGGAATTCGGGGAAAACCTTTACTTTTATTTAGAATTTTTCCTAACTGGTTTGTCTAATCAGTAACCTACGACTGAAGTGAATCGCTAATAGAACAGAGAACCATTATACCCACACAAAAAAAAGAAAAGAAAACATACATTTTTATTTATTTTTTTCGTTAATGATCCGTATTCAGTACAAATAAACCCTTTAGCTAACAGTACTGGCCACGAACTGCGCATTCTTTCGCTAAGCTACGGTGCTGTTCGATTGTTGCAAATCGGTTTTTATTTCTCACAGTTTGAAACGTACATTTTCAAGTTACAGCGTCATTCTCTATGATTTCTGGTTTTAGCCCAGACAATCATCTGCAACCGGTTTTGGCTGCCAGGTATCTTGACATTACAAACGAACACGGATTTAAGCAAGGGGAAATCCCTTTTTGGAAAGTCGTGGAAGGGACTGTGCTGATCAAATTATAAATATAATTCCATTGAAGGATAGAATATTTAAGCTTGTACTGGCTGTGGACTGGTAGGTAAACGCGTAATGTAGTTTAAAAGAATCAATTATTGTCTAAAAACAACCAGTTATTGTCTTAAAACAACGTGTTAACGTTATTAACATTGTGAGAGTGTTAGGTTGTTTTGATTTTAATGAGTCGGTCATGGAACAAATACGAAACGAAATGAAATCGTTATTTCCGACGTTTTTAAAACTTTAACTTATACGTTAAACTATCTCAGCAGTCATTGAGTTTGAACTTAAGTTTCCTCTTTTGATTATTCATAAATAACATACGTACTTCATTAATAGTTACTTTTCCCAAAACATATTTTTAAATATAATTAATTATTCATTACTGTTGCTTTTTATTGATCAGTTTTAACAAGTACCTTCCCATATCTGTAAGGATAAACCTTATTACTCTAACGACAAAAACTTTCAGTAACAAATGTTTAAGTACTTACCAACATAGAAATTTAAATGACTAGAAATTATATATTTTTCAAAATATAAAGTTCCAAACCATTTCTATAGCGATCCACAAAGAATTTGCTTATGCAAAGTTTGTAAATAAATGGTCGATTTATTTAAAGATATTGAAACTGCCACATCTACTTTTGAGTGTGAGAGAATCCAGTTAAATATTATTACATCTACCATTATTAGCAGCAGTAGCATCATATGAATTTATTTATTTACGTATTTCATAAAATACAATCGTATTCGGTTTCTGCTGACAACCGATAATTACACCGTGCAATATACAACCTTATTCCATAAACATGTCAAATTATATTATGCCCGTATTTTTCTTTTTAATTTATAGGTTGTTTTTGAGTTGTTGTTTTTTTCTGCTTCCAACTCTCGAAAGCATGATGCTCCAACATCATACAGAGTATTTTTATTTGATTGCATCTGAATCAATGAATTTCAATGAAAGGGTTTGGAAAGTGCCGATATAATAAAATAATTAACATTTTGAATGTTTTCAAGTTTCCTTCTTGTTAATATAACGTGCGGCTGTAGAAAGCAGAGACATAGCCGCTGTAATCACCAACCCAAAGCCTTCCGAGATCGTCTTCAGCAACGGCCTTTAGCCCATTCAAACCAATTCCATCACTGTTTCCTTCACAAACTACCCTTTTATGGGTTAGAACAAACATCGAGTTGTTTCCCTTATCCGCCATTACGAGATTTCCCTTCTTGTCAAAGCAAATTCCGTCGGGACACAAAGAGCACCCCATCGGTAAGAAAACGCTTAATGATTCGCCATTTATATTGAAAAAAAATACACCTCTTTACGTTTGCTGTCAGAGACGCACACAACGTATCCGTACATGCAATCTTGTTAGGTGACTTCAGCGGGTTGATAACTCCTTCTGTTTCTGTTAATGTCAACAATAAACACACTCGATTCTTCCATAATCTCATACCTTCCACAGAATGGCGTGTACATTGCGTTGGCAGTGATGAAAGAATGAATAAATAAATAAACAACAAGCTTGCAAGATATTCATAGAGTTTAATTCCATTTATTAATAGTCATTTTACGTTTTCATTGAATTTTTTTTTTTTTTTTTTTTTTTTTAATTCACATGGAAATTAACATAGGCTGAAAAAATAAAAATGTATATAATAAGGATTTTCATTAGAACAAGTGCCATGAAAATGGACATTATTATTATTTGCAGTTATTATTAATTAATTGTAGTTTAATTTATTTTCGAACATTTTATTTTAATGTCATCACAAATAACAGTCTATTACCACATATTATACATTTAAGATATTCATTTTTCATCTTATTAATCAAAAGTATTCACATAGTGACATACTGATACAGTGAAATGATGTTTTCACTGACATTGAGAAGAAAAGAAAAAATAATTACTGCTAAATTTATCACGTACGAACAAAATGCAGACTGTTCTGTAAATGTCAGCTTGAATATGTACAAATTGGACACTGGGCATGTTATTTATTCAGGTAATGTTAAACATGAGTAGAATCATATGCCTATTAGAGGAAAACTCAGAGAAGATTTGAAAAAAATATTTGCTAGTTGTAAGAAATGCTTTTAGCATTATTTAGAATGTGTTACGGATGCTAAGCCAGCAGACTTGTAGCCGGAAATGTCAGTGGGTACGGAAAAGCCACAAGTGTGTTTCGTCAAATAGCTTCTGAATCTAGGAAAAAAGTTGGAAGAGACAAAGGGTGTACCAAAAGTCTTCTGTTGTTAATGAAAGAAAAATCTTACACAGGTTTTATTTTTAAGAATCATTTTGCAACCTAATTATATACTATATTGGTCAGAAGAGGGATTAAGATTGTATCACAATTTAGTAGAAAAAGTTGCTTTATATTGGGTGCTACAGGCAGCATTGTTCATAAAAATGAAGATGGTAAGCAGTTCTTATACTATGAATATGCTATAAAAAAGATAAGATGGGCATTACTGTTGCCACTATGATTAGTGAAAATGAAGCACTGGCAACAATGTTAGACTGGAGTTGTAATTTCAGATATGCTGAAAAGAAAACATTTGGATAGAACAATATTTCCTGCCCTACACTGATCAATGGTTTTTATCTTAGGAGCTCTTTTACATTTTAATAATGAAACACTGAATCAATTTTTACATTGATCATGGAAAATGATGAGTCAGCACTCTGATTTTTTTTTAAATATGTTCACATATGCTCTAGTCATTTCATGAATAAGGTGAACAAAATTTGCTGGAAAAAATGCAAGAAAAAAACGCTAACAACTGCAGAATTTTTCTTAATATGTTAAGTCTGGTCATGAATATTAATGACATGAAAGAAATAAGAGAATTGCTACTTGGTATTTTTGTGATACTGATTTCAAAAGAATATTCTGATTTTGATGAATTTAATTTTGAACAAGTTGACATAAAAATATTGCAACCTGTTTACTACAGATTGTTTAAGTCAATTTCTGAAGGTATCTTAGAAAATATTAACTAAACCTGATTGCCATGTAAATTTGATGAAAATAGTAATGTTAATCCATGTTTTTCAGAAATATTTCTTCAATGTTTAAAATAAATATATTTTTGACAAATGTAACACAGACTGAAAAATCGGCATCAGAAATTCCCAGTAGTAAAAACTTTATTCATGAATAGATGAAAACAACTAGCACAATTGAAAATAGGTTTAGAATTCTGAAATATACTGGACTGCAAGGCAGAACCAAAGACAGACTGGATAATTTTTCAGAAAAATTGCATAATCAGACTGTTTCATTGCAAACATTGGCAGCTGTAGTTTGCATGAAAAGTCAAAAAATATTTAAGGAAGATAAAGAAACCAATTGGTAAAAATGTTAACACAACATTTGTGGGCTAGCAATAAAGAGCAAATTGATAATTTTAACAAAAAAGATCATTTTCAGTAACCACTCAAAAATAAAATAGAAACAAGACACAATACCAGTAAAACAAAGGACGAATCCAATCTGGTGCATGATCACTGCTACAAAAGTGTGCACTATGGCCATGAGAAAAATATGAAAAATGCTGACAAAGATATCACTGATTTAGGATTCATCTGGAGACCTTTGAAGAATTTTGGCAACACCTGCTGGTTTACTGCAATGATGCAAGCCCTAGCAGCAACTGATTTAGCATGGTTAATTCTTCATGAAAATAAATGTGAGCCTGTAACTGTATGTTCTGATAATAATGAAAAAATACCAGTTCAAATAGCAGAAGAAAGTGTGATAGAAATACTGAAAAATTTGAAAGATGAAAATAAACACTCCAAGGAGATATCAGATATTTCACAGAAAGGGCTCAAGGGAATATTATTTTACAGCACGAGTATATCTGCTACAGTGTAGCTCAACAACATCTAGAGAAAATAATTATGGGCATTTCATAATGCGTCATCTTGATGCAATGGGTTATAGTTCTGTGCAACAGTTACTTGATAATTTTATTAAATCAGAGAGAGTAGAAAAGGCATGGATGTGCTCACATAGTAAATGTTTATTAAACAAACACTAAGATCTTTCCCTTCAACTCTTATTTTCACAATTCAGAGATTTTATTTGATAAATGTATGAGAAAGAATTCAAATTATGTTCAAATTTCTCACAATTTGTTCATAAAATGTAATGATCAGCGTAAAAATGCAGAAAAAGCAGAAATTAAATATCAGCTGAAGAGTATTGTCTGTCATCATGGAGATTCCTGTCACGGAGGTCGCTATACCATACTTATTGAACATCAGTTTGTTTCATGTGATGATAATTCTCTGTCTTTTTCAACTGACAACTTTAATCATACATGCTATTGTTATTCTATGATAGAGTAGACAAACATCTGCCATTATATACTGAACCTGTTATTAATGCATTGTGCATAAGCAGTGGTTTTGAAGCTTTAAAAAGTAACAATATTTTTTCAAGTTCCAGGATAATTCAGTGTTTGCTATCTGATAAATACAACAAGGAAATAGAAAATGACATCAAAGTAAATATTTGACATCAAACAGAAAAATATGAAAAACATTTCAATGTCATAGACCCATCTGAATTTTTATACTTGTATTTAAACCATATATTCAAGATCAATTTTTTAGGTACACTGACTATTGCTGAGAACTTTGAAACATTTGAACCATTATTCATGCAAGCAATGTAATGAAAATTATGTATGGTCTGACACTGTTTTCATTGTTCAAGTGGATACATTTTCTGCTCATATATCACTAAACATATCATGAAAGCAAATCACAATAATGAACATAAGTGTACGTGTTATGAAAACATAATGTGTTATGATTGTACAACTGTAACTGTAAATCAGTTTGAATTATTTTTTTTACTTCATATTAGCATTCTTGCTCAAATGTTTGAATTAATAGTGCTTTAGAGAAAGTACCTCTTGAATTTAAATATTTTTATATTTTTATAGTCATAATAATATTTTCAATTTATTCTTAGCAGATCTATTTGAATTTGATTGTTTCCTTCATGTACTAATTTGTGAATTAAAACTCTTTTAAATGAACCAACTCTCAAAGCAGTTTATATAGTGTATTCACTTTAGAGTTGACACATTTCAAAAATCATTTTCAGTAAAGATAGCAAGAGTAATTAAATGCAGTTTCCATTGTGTGTCAAACACAACCAAATCTATAAACAAAACATTGCACATAAAATGAAGAACAAGATCAAAAAGACAGATTTAAACAAAAAAGAAGAAGAATAACAACAAAACAATGGCCATTGTCATAGAATCATAAAAATTCAAACAGTGGAAGGAATGCAGATGTTAATAAAACCAGTAAAATGAGGCAGTTACCAGCTTTTTAAATAAGAAGAATCTGCCGTCTGCCACTTTTTTCTTCTGTCTGCCATGGATTTAGTTCTTCTGATTATCACACACACACACACACACACACACACACACACACACACACACACACACACAGAGATACACACACATGCTAACATACATACCTTCATATACAGTTTCGTGTGGTTATTTTCTTAACTGCAAGTTTAACATGTATGTATGTGCATCTCTCTCTCTCTCTCTCTCTCTCTCTCTCTCTCTCTCTCTCTCTCTCTCTCTCTCTCTCTCTCTCTCTCTCTCTCTCTCTCTCTCTCTCTCTCTCTCTCTCTCTCTCTCTCTCTCTCTCTATATATATATATATATATAATCATAAAAGTAAATAATAAAATGTAACATTGGAATGAATTGTACCCAACTCTTGTAATTCTCCTGAAAAAAAGAATAACATTCTGAAAATGTCTTCCACAGCTTGAGAAAGGGATATGTTTAACTGAAGTACTGAACTATGTGAACTGTAAATTTTAAGTATATATATGGGAAAACTATGCTCAATTTTAAATAAACCTCAATGGCCCCTGTAATAATATTTTTTTTAAAAGAAGATGATGAAGAAGAAATGATAATAATAAAAGAATTGAAAATTAATATTACCCAGTAACTAATTTTCTGTATTTTTATTTTTTATTAGTATTTTTTTTGTTTTTTTCAGAAAATTCTTTGTCAAGTGTTGTTTTAATCATATGTATTTAAAATCTGTTATTTTCTATAATTCTGAATATATCTGCTGTTTTCTAAACATTTAAAAGTACTAAAGACAGTACATTGCTATTCTAATAATATCTTATATATATTAACACCTGAAAAATGAAGCAGCATTGATTAAAATTTAAACAAATATTGAAATTTTATGCAACAAAATGTAACAATATATATAATACAATAAAAGTAGGTTTATACTTTATATTACATATCATATGTTTACAATTAAATACATTTTTAGATTTCATTTAAAAGATATAAACGTCAGGACAGCTAAAAGAATTGTTATTTCTGGCGAAATTAATCACTACCAACTGTTTACACTTATAGATAACACACATTTACAAGAAAATAATATAAATACATTTTTTATATCTAAATATAAATAAATAAAATATAATACAAAGATGTTGAATCATTTTCTAACAATGAACGGTGCATAAGGGTGTTTTACTGTTTAAATTGCTTTATTAATTTGTTGTTTACTGTTAGGGTTTTTTTTGTCTTTTTTTCTTGATTTTTTAAAAGTTAGTAAATGAATACATTCTTCAGCTGTGAAGAGATAAAATCCAAAGCAAAAATGAAAGCATTTGTATGAGATTTTTTTCTATCGTGCTTTTCAAGATTGCTCATTTACATAATTTTCCTTCCTCCTTATTATTAGTATTATTTTTCACTTCTCTGGTTTTCGTTCAATAAATGTATTTTATTGTTATTTGAATTATATGCTTTAGGCGTATTTATAAAAAGAACAAAACAACGACAAACAAAACAAACCAAACCGACAGAAAAAAGAACAAAAAAGAAGAAAAAACCGTGGAAACCAAACTATACACCAATATAGATATATAAATAAATACATATTTTTATCTTAATTAACATAATGCAATAAAGTAAATTAAATAGGACTTTACGAGAATTGTTTAGTAACTGTAGTTATTTCCCTTATTGACCAATGACTAACGAGCATGCGTGCATCATCATTTGTCGGCCATTAAACAAACAGGTAGTTAGACAACAAAGAATCGTTTGTGTTATTGAATGCGTGCGGAAGCCTAACCACAGTCGTAGTAAAGAGATGTGTAACAGCGGCGATCGCTATCCAGAACGAATAGTTGTGTAAAATTCGTGTCTTTTCCAAAGCCAGAATGAAATTTATAAAAGGCCTGAAATCTATTACTTTATGCGGAAGGCCAAATAGGAAATCAAAACTTTTGAATAATTCATACAGTATTAACATGTCTGTCATTGTTTTCATGCATGGAAATTTTAAGTTTTTAAAATGTTCTGCCATTTAAAACAAAAGTTAAATCTGTTCAACTGGAGATGTACTAATTCAGTTACTGAATGAGAAAAGTATATCACTTAGTTATTATACCCGTTGTGTATATTTACAATAAATATCTCATTAAAATAAGCAAACTGCACTTGACTTATTGAAACGGATTAATGTACAAGGAAGAAAGATTATTACTTTATTTTTATTATTTTGAATTTGATCACCGTGAATAAACACAATGTAAAAAATATTAAAACTAGATTAAATGAACAAACATATTTATTTTATCTGTTGGCTTTATTTTAAAGAAATAAAAACAAATCTACAAAATTTGATTTATATAACCAAATTAAAAAAAAAAAAAAAAAAAAAAAAAAAAAATACCAATCACATACTGTTTTCATAACTGCTTTTCTCAAAGACCTAATATAATTATTTCAACATTAAACTTTATCATGGATAAACATTTACAAAAGAATAAAATCTAAGAAAAACAGAAAACATCTGATAAAAAAAAAGTAAATCCACCCCCAAAAAAAATCAGAGAAAAGTAATAAAGGCAGAATCTGGACTGTAATGTTCAGCTATAAGTTTGCATAAGCAGAAACTGTTTTACTTCTGTTGCTGTTAACTCTGTATTTTTGTTATTACTATTATTATTATATATATATGTATTATTGTTTATTTTTTAAATACAGTCAAAGCCCAACTTATTTCAAAGTGTGAAATACTTGGTTACATTTTTAATTAACAAGGAAAAGAAAAGAAAAGAAATCAAATTCTCTTATTTGGTCAACTAGGTTAAATATTCATAAACAGAATATAAAACATAAAGTTTTTATTGTTCAAAAAAAAAAAGAGAAAGAATTACCACTTCGGATCCAAGTTTTTAACAGTAAAAAATATATATGTATTAAAAAAAAAAAAAAAAAAAATTAAATAGAACTCATAATAAACCAGGGAGTATGTGTCCATTACTTCAAGTATTTTATGGAGGTAATTTATGAAACACAAATCGAAACATAAGGAAGATAAATAAAATAAAGAAAGATAGAAAGGAAGTAAGGAAGAAATGAATGAACATACAAACAAATACAATATAATAAATATTAAACAAACAAGAACGCGAACAAGTAAATAAATAATATAAAGAATAACCAACCATCCAACGAACGAAACAAACAAATAAATAACATAAATAATGTTAATAAAATACACATAAAGAAAATACTCACCAGCTTCGGGCATCAAAAAAAATAAAAACAGGCAGAAACATAGCATCCATCACTTTTCTAAAATAAAATAATAAAAACACTCTGGGGAGGGGAAAAAATGAAAAGTGAGTTTTATAATTACTATTATTATCATCATTATCATTATTATTATCATTATCGTTATCTTTGTTATTATTATTATTATTATTATTATTATTATTATTATTATTACCATCATCATCATCATCATCTAATGTTTAATAGTCCTCGTGGGACATACAGTAAAGAGAAAAAACGAAAAAAAAAACCAAAACAGTTTACATTTCAGTATTAACTTTAAGAAAAAAATAAAATAAAATATTAACATTTATTTTATCATTAGCGATTAATATTCAAATTATTACCTGCATATATCGTTTTGTAAATATCTTCGTAGCAACATTAATGGCGGAACAACACGCTGTGAAATGTTCTCTTTGTTGTCAAAGGAAAGAAGAAAAAGCAAATAAAAATATCTGAGGTATTAAAATTTATTTAAACTTGTTCCTCGGAGGTCGTTGTTCGATAAAAATATGTTTTGCTCCAAAATACGGAAAACTATTAAAGAAACTGGAGAGAGATGTTCATAAAAACACGTAAACAGTTTTAGAAAGATTTTCCTGAACTGTCAAACGAGGTTTAAACGCTGATTTGGTTTTACATGTTTTGTGCTTCTTCTCCTTCTTCTTCTTTAAAGAAAATATTGAGATTGGAAAAGGGTTTTTTTTCTTCAGTGGTTTTATTTGTTCTATGAGGAGGTTAAACATTAGACGATGATGATGATGATGATAATGTGATAATGATGTTAATAATAATAATAATAATAATAATAATAATAATAATAATAATATTAATAACGATAATTATAAATATAATGATATGATGATAATGATAATGATATATACACTTTTCTTTATTTCTGCAAGTCATGCATATACACACGGACAGACATACAGATAAGTAGCGAGAAAAACAGATAGGAAGAGAAAGGTGTGTTAGTAGTAGTAGATGTAGTATAGTAGTAGTATTAGTAGTACTAGTATTGGTAGTAGTAGCAGTAATAGTAATTACAGTAGCAGAAGTAATTATAGAAGTAGAAACAGTAGCAATATAAGTAATTATCTAATGTTAAAAGTCTAGAGTAGGAGCAGTATTAGTATTATAGTAGTATTAGTATTAGTAGTGGTAGTGGCAGTAGTAGCAGTATACAGTTGTAGTGGTAATAACAATAGCAGTAACAGTGGTAGTATTAGTCGTCATAGTCGTTTTGATAGATATTAGTAGGGGTAGTGGTACCAGCAGCTGTATAAGTATTGCGTTGTATTATTATTATTATTATTATTATTATTATTTAATGAGCGGTTGATATTAATTAATTTGTAGATTATATATATATGTATCATTATATCTATCTATCTATCTATCTATCTATCTATCGCTAAAATCTCTGTTTCATTTGATTTCATTTGATTTATTTATTTTAGCTATTCCAATCACGTATCATTAATTGCATTTAAACTTCGGATTAATTGTAATTTCAGGACATTTAGATTGGAGTTATTTCCCGTTCGTTTTATTCTCAGTAGTTAAAAAGATTGGCTTTAGATACTTACAGATAAACAAACAAACAAACAAACAAATAAATAAAGAAATACTGAATTATATATATAAAAATAATAAAAATTAAAAAAGTATATAAATAAAATAACAGGGCTTCGGAGGGAGTTTGTGTTATGCAAGATCTACTTATTTTCGTACCTCTTGTTTGAAGAATCGGAAAAGTTTTAATAATAATAATAATAATATAATAACAACAAGAACAACAACAACAACAACAACAACAACAACAAGCAAGAAAAAAATCTATAAAATAATTAAATTTAAAAAAGTAAAGAAAAAGAAACAGTGGCTCTGAAGTAAGTTGTTGATTTTATTATTTATTTATTATAGTCTCTCTCTCTCTCTCTCTCTCTCTCTCTCTCTCTCTCTCTCTCTCTCTCTCTCTCTCTCTCTCTCTCTCTCTCTCTCTCTCTCTCTCTCTCTCTCAATACATAAATTACCAACTATAATTATTAGTAGTAATGTATGTATATCAGGTGCAATAAAAATGTTGTTGTTTTCGTAACCTTTGTTGAACTTTTTTTGGTTGTTAATGATCTGTATTCAAGCTAACAGTACAATTACGAGTTATTCGCCATGAATTACTTTCGTTACGCTACGGTGCTGTTGGATTGTTGCAAACCGGTTTGACCTCCGACTTAAGAAAGGGGAAAACCCTCTGATACTGCCAGTGTCATGCAATGGACTGTCTTGATGAAAATTATAAATATAATAAATACACTTATAGATAATACACATTTACAAGAAAATAATATAAATATATTTTTTATATCTAAAAGTAAATAAATAAAATATAATAAAAAGATGTTGAGTCATTTTCTAACAACGAACTGTGCATAAGGATGTTTTACTGTTTAAATTGCTTTATTAATTTCTTGCTTACGGTTAGGGTTTTTTTTTTTTTCTTGATTTTTTAAAAGTTAGAAAATGAATACATTTCTGAGGTGTGAAGAGATAAAATCCAAAGCTAAAATGAAAGCATTTGTCTGGGGTTTTTTCTGGAATGCTTTTCAAATTTGCTCATTTACATAATTTTTCTTCTTCTTTATTATTAGTATTTTTTTCTCTTCTCTGGTGTTCGTTCAGTAAATGTATTTTATTGTTATTTGAATGACATGCTTTAGGCGCATTTATAAAAACCCCAACAACACACACACACACACAAAACCCCAGGAAAACGAGGAAACCAAAACATACACCAATACATATATAAATTAATAGATATTTTTTATCTTAATTAACATAATGCAGTAAAGTAAATTAAACAGGTCTTTACGAGAATTGTTTAGTAACTGTAGTTAACTGAAACAAACTGATAACATACCTGACCCCTCTGCCATACATGATTGACAGCTGGTACTGACCAATGACTAACGAGCATGCGTGCATCATCATTTGTCGGCCATTAAACAAACAGGTAGTTAGACAACAAAGAATCGTTTGTGTTATTCAACGCGTGCGGAAGTCTAACCACAGTCGTAGTAAAGAGATGTGTAACAGCGATGATCGATCTCCAGAACGAGTAGTTGTGTAAAATTGGTGTCTTTTCCAAAGCCAGAATGAAATTTATAAAATCCTGAAATCTATTACTTTATAGGGAAGGCCACAGGAACACCTCAATCCATTTTATTAGTAATATAAATTTGCCCTTTTGATATTAAATTCATTCCAAGTGCATAACGAGATGTCACTTTACATACAGTTCACTGTACAATAAAAACAATTTACATATATTTTTCTGACATAAAGTATATATTTTTTTCTGACATAAATTTTTTTTTTTTTTTTTCTGACTTCATACAGGAAAAAATAGAATTATTTAATTTCATGCAACAAACAGTACTAAAATTATCAATGAAAGTTAACAGAATTAATAAAGTATTTAATGTTGTTTTTTTGTTGTTTTTTTTTTTTTGTAAAATAAATTTATGAATAAAACAGCTGTTAAAATTTAATTAAAATAACTGTTACCACTTCTTTATTGGAATAAAAATGTAAGAAGTAAAAAAGAAAAAAGAAATAATACAAAAAGAAAAAGAGAAATAAGAAATCAAAACTTTTGAATAATTCATACAGTATTAACATGTCTGTCATTGTTTTCATGCATGTAAATTTTAAGTTTTTAAAATGTTCTGCCATTTAAAAGAATAGTTAAAACTGTTCAAGTGACCTATAAGGCTGGAGATGTATTAATTCAATTACTGAATGAGAAAAATATATCACTTAGTTATTATATCCGTTATGTATATATTTACAATAAATATCTCATTGAAATAAGCAAAGTACACTTGTTGAAAATGATTAATGTATAGGGAAGTGACATTGTTATTTTATATTTATTATTTTGTATATGATCACCATAAATAACACAGTTTAAAAAAAAATTAAAACTAGATTAAATGAACAAACATTATTATTTTACCTGTTCGCTTACCTTTAAAGAAATCAAAACAAATCTAAAAAATTAATATAACCAAATTATAAAAAAAGAAAAAGAAAGAAAGAAAGAAAATAAAAAACCCAGTCACAATGAAAACAGTAACTACTTTTGTCAAAGACCTAATATAATTATTTCAGCATGGATAAACATTCATACAAGAATAAAGACTAAGAAAAACAGAAAACATCTTATATAAAAATAATAAAAAATCAGAGAAAAGTAACAAAGGCAGAATCTGGACTGTAATGTTCAGCTATAAGTTTGCATAAGCAGAAATTATTTTACTTCTGATGTATTTCACATGACAAAACTCATTGACAACACACAACTTAAACAGCAACTGTTTCTCTCTTAAAGTGTTTCTTTAATAGTGTTTCCTTTGATAACGTGTACACAGTATCTAAAAAACAAAACAATCAGTTTATTGGTGACGATTTGCTTAAGTTAATAAATTCTTAATAAAATTTGATCAGAATGTAATTTTTCTTTCGACTAATTTTGTAATTAGTAAAAAAAACTGACTATAAGAATTAAAAAAATGTATAATTTTAGATTCTTTTTGTACAAGGAAGCAGAATTAACATTTTCCCTTTCTTAGTTAGTGACAGGTATTTTCTCATGGAAATATATAAAAATCACCCACATTGTTGTTAACTCAGTATTTTTGTTATCATTGCTGTGTTTTTTTTGGTTTTGGTTTTAAATACAGTCGCAGCCCAAGAAAAGAAAAGAAAAGAAATAAAATTCTCTTATTTGTTCAACTAGGTTAGGTAAAAATGGTGCCGCATCATTCCAAAACATGTTAATATCGTGAATGTAACCTTCACTGAAGTACTGAAACCCTGGTGACGGCTTGCCGAAGATATTGTGGTATCTCTTTAAAAAATACAGACAAATTCACTGACAGATCGGACATTTTAGTCCTGTATCTACATGATTCGGCTGCCTTTATTTTAAAATGTTGTGTTTATCACAGTTGGGTTACCTCCCTTTTGGAGTCGGAGTTAACTTTGCTGTGCTGAGAGGTCAGTTTGGTTAGAATTCAGATTTTATAATTATGATTTTGAAAATTTCAGCATTTGCATTTTGTAAACACAACATTTTATTATTTATTACATCTTTAAAATGTTCTAAATTTTTATTTTTTGCTTGTGCAGTTGCTCGGAACAAAATACAAATTAAATAACAAAAAAAGAAAGTAAACAATAAATGATAATAATCACTATAAGTATTTAAAAATAGAAGAAAAAATAGCGGAACAACACGCTGTGAAATGTTGTCTATGTTGTCAAAGGAAAGAAGAAAAAGCAAACAAAAATATCTGAGGTATTAAAATTTATTTTAACTTGTTCCTCGGAGGTCGTTGTTCGATAAAAATATGTTTTGCTCCAAAATGCTGAAAACTATTAAAGAAACTGGAGAGAGATGTTCATAAAAACACGTAAACAGTTTTAGAAAGATTTTCCTGAACTGTCAAACGAGGTTTAAACGTCGATTTGGTTTTATATCTTTTGTGCTTCTTCTTCTTCTTCTTCTTTAAAGAAAATATTGAAATTTGAACTGGGTTTTTTTTCAAGAGGAGGTTAAACATTAGACGATGATGATGATGATGATGATGTTAATAATAATAATAATAATAATAATAATAATAATAATAATAACGATAATTATAAATATAATGATATGATGATAATGATGATGATTATACACACTTTTCTTTATTTCTGCAAGTCATGCATATACACACGGACAGACATACAGATAAGTAGCGAGAAAAACATTATTATAGTAGTATTAGTATTAGTAGTGGTAGTGGCAGTAGTAGCAGTATATAGTTGTAGTGGTAGTAACAATAGCAATATCAGTGGTAGTATTAGTCGTCATCGTCGTTTTAATAGATATTAGCAGGGGTAGTGGTACCAGCAGCTGTATAAGTATTGCGTTGTATTATTATTATTATTATTATTTAATGAGCGGTTGATATTGATTAATTTATAGATTATATCATTATATATATATGTATCAGTATATCTATCTATCTATCTATCTCTCTATCTATCGCTAAAATCTTTGTTTCATTTGATTTCATTTGATTTATTTATTTTAGCTGTTCCAGTCATGTATAGTTAATTGAATTTAAACTTCGGATTAAATGCAATTTCAGGACATTGAGATTGGAGTTATTTCCCGTTCGTTTTATTTTCAGTAGTTAAAAAGATTGGCTTTAGATACTTACAAATAAACAAACAAACAAATAAATAAATAAATAGTGAATTATATATAAAAAAATAATAAATATTAAAAAATATATAAATAAAATAACAGGGCTTCGGAGGGAGTTTGTGTTACGCAAGATCTACTTTCTTTCGTACCTCTTGTTTGAAGAATCGGAAAAGTTTTAATAATAATAATAATAATAATAATAATAATAATAATAATAATAATAATAACAACAACAACAACAACAAGAAGCAAGAAAAAATATATAAAAGAATTAAATTTAAAAAAGTAAAGAAAAGGAACAGTGGCTCTGAAGTAAGTTGTTGATTTTATTATTTATTTATTATCTCTCTCTCCCAATACATAAATTACCAACTATAATTATTAGTAGAAATGTATGTCTATCAGGTACAACAAAAATGTTGTTGTTTTCGTAACCTTTGTTGAACTTTTTTTTTCTTTAATGATCTGTATTTAAGCTAACAGTACAATCACGAGTTATGCGTCATCAATTACTTTCGTTACGCTACGGTGCAGTTGGATTGTTGAAACCGATTTGACTCCTGCCTTAAGAAAGGGGAAAACCCTTGTGTGACTCCCGCGTTAAGAAAGGGGAATATCCTTGTGTGACTCCGGCCTTGAGAAAGGGGAATACCCTTGGTGGACTTCCAGTGTCATGAAATGGGCTGTCTTGATGAAAATTATAAATATAATTGATTCAAAGACAAAATATTTTTGCTTGCTATGGCTGTGGAATGGTAGGTAAACGCTTGATAGTCTAATACAATCAGTTATTGTAACAGCTTTAGGTTGTTTTGATTTTAAACAGTTAGTCACTGAACAGAAGTATCGTAAAACGAAACGAAATCGTTTAATATTTCAACGTAAAAGTTTAATTGTTTTAGAAGTCAGTCAGATACAACAATAGCTTTCACTTTTGATTATTCATAAATAACATACATACTTGACTTATACTAGTAGATACTTTTCAAACAAATATTTTAAAATAAAATTTGTAACTCGATACTGTTTTAACAAGTAACTTACCACATCAGGAAACAATATTTGATTTTTTGTTGTAACAACAACAACAAATAGACGAGTATTTGATGAACAAAATTTAATTTAGTCAGCAAACTACCAAGGTTTGGTATATAGTTGGACGTAAATTATAAGGAAAATTAATGACTGCTGTCTGTTTAGTTCTTTCTTATGATGATATTGTCAAATATTTTCCCCAGTCACTGTCTGGGAAACAAAACTATACTAAATTCTAAAGCTGTGACAACATATAATATAGATTTTACTGATCACCCGATTATATAATTTTGCAGAAACACCTTTACGCCACAGTGTGTCAGTGAAAGTAAATATAAAAATCAGTTGTTCACTGGTGTGACTTAATTTAAACTTTTTCCAGACAAGAGCTGTGTCTAATAAATAGCAAACAAAATGACTGATGATTTACTAACAGATTAAATCAGTGAGGAGTTTAGTCATTACAGATCTGTAATGCTTGAAGTTAACAGAAACCTGAACAGCAAGGACATTGATTCTCTGAAATTCTTGTGTCGCGACTTTGCTCCATTGAGTCGACTGGAACATATAAAGAATGGAACTGAACTATTCAGCTTTCTTGAGGAAACAGGCAAACTGAAAGAAACAAATAAGTGGGTTTTGGCCGAGATGTTAAAACGTATTATGAGGTTAGATCTTGTGAAAAAATTATAGGTTGACGAGAAAGAACTGGATAAACTTCTGTTCATGTATGGATCACATTTTTCACCATACAGAAATCTGCTTCTTGATCTTTCTGATGAAATCGGTAAAGAGGACTTGGATAGGTTGTTTTGTTCTGCAGACATTCCTGGAGCAAAGCAACAAAAGATTCACAATGTACTAGATTTTGTTTTCCTTCTTGATCAGATGAAAAAAATTAGTCCTGAAAATATTGATATTTTGGAAGGTTCTTTTAAGCAGATAGGAAGATCTGATTTGGTGGAAAAACAATGAACTACAAGCAGTGGATGGGTCTTAGTACAATGTCTACAGCAGATCAGTCAGCATTGATGAAGAGTGGAAATAAACTTGAACAACAAATAAACCTTCCAATACAAGGGGTGCAAGGAGAATATTCCAGACAGCCTGGTAGGACAACGAACATGGTTGTACCAAAGAATCCTCAACCAGCACAAATTCCTTCTTCAGAACAAGCTCATCAATGTGAACAACAAGAACACATGCCAAATCAAAATTTTGAAGTAGAATATCCCAGTGAGCCAACAAAGCCTGGTAGGACAACAGAGAGGGTTGTACCAAAGACTCCTCAGCCAACACAAAGTCTTGCTTCAGAACCAGGTAAATAAGAAACCAAAACACCCGGAAACCTTCTTAAATGACCCAAGAATAATAAAAGTGATAACTTAATATGTGTTCTAACTTTAGTTTGAAAATAAATTAATGTAGAAATATTCTTATAAATGATCAGATTACATCATGTTTCTGTAATTTACGTATTTTAACTAATTTTATCAAAGATTTCAACTTTCTATTATTTGTTAATTGTTCCGACGAGATTTTTTAAACATTTCTGAATAAACAAAATAATACCACAAAAAAAGGAAAATGTCAGCATTTATAATTATCATTCTAATTACTTTTATTCAAATAGTATATTATTAGCAAACTTTTATCATCAATAAACTAATAAAATCAATAATTTATAAATATATATTCAAAATGTATTTCACTTTTTGTTTGTATTTCATTGTATTGTTTAATGCAGCTATACATGATATCTTTCTGCATATATCAGACAAGGAGTTCTTTTCCCTTCCAACCATTTTGAATACTCCTGACTTAACACAAGATTTGAGTGAGTATTATCATTCACCTCACGACAGAAACACTAACGTGATCAAACTAAGGCTCCAAATGATAAACAACACTCATGATAGTAAAAAGATAATAAGAGATTTGTCCAAGGTCATGAGGAACTGTGAAATGACACAAATAGCAGCAGCACTGGAAAACATTTTGGAAGGTAATGTTTTGGTTTGAAGTAAATCAGCTCTCTGAAAACACAAAACAGTTGGCAAATATTCTAGAGTTCAGAGAGTGTAAAGTTTTAAGTTATTTCAGTGTCATTACTATTATCCCTCAAGATTTTATCACAAAATTTCATTCACCAGTGACTAACGCTTTTATGATTTAATGTCTCTAGTTACATTGTGTGTGTGCATGTGTGATTTTTATTTATGTCTTGAATTTGATCATCTATGTTTATTTTTATGAAAATGTTTATTTCTAGTACTTTCTCATATGGGTTGAAGAAAAAATGTGACTTCAGACGTGGTATCATCATCATTATCATTATAACGGGCATCATTTTATTTTATCTTCATAGTTCTACTCTTTGTTATTTTATCATTATACTTTATTATAAGCAAATAACTGACATCGCAAAACCAATGAAGAAATCGGATTAAGCTGCATTTATTTTAATTTTATAGCAGAACTTATCTTCAGTTTTGTTACGTATTATTATGTTTAATTTTTCACTTATTTGTTCTTGAAAAATCTGCAGAGAATCGCATTGGCCGTAGTCCTCTTCGCTTCTACAAAATGGATTCTAATGTTCGAGGTATATTTTGAAATAAATATTTTACTGATTTGTGACTAGGAAAAAGAGGCCTTTTAATAATAGTATTAGAATGGGACAAACAATGTATGTGAGCGATATCTGTCATACACAAATACACAAATACACTAATACATTTTTTTTTATGTCCTTGAGATTTGTTTGGTGATGTTTACGCAAATCTGCACTGCTAGAGATTTGAATTCCCCAGTGTACAAGTCATGATTCCCTGCTCTTACTCCAGCTACTGTATCTTGATGAGTGATTCATAAACACAGACACAATCTGGACTCACCACATTCATATCACTGTATCTCCCGCTCATTCTGTCTGTCTGTTTCTCTCTCTCTGTCTCTTAAATTTATGCTTCATATTTCCGTTAAAACTGGGTTTTTTTTTCTGTGTTATTGTAGGAATATGTTTAATAATCAACAATAGAAATTTTCACAAAGATCAAATGAAGAAAGATGATGAAGCATTGCTAGACAGGCCAGGAACTGATGAAGATATCGGTAAATTTTACTTTGAAAGAGAATAGCAACCACAACAACAACACAAACTATAATAATAATTAAAATAACAGCATCAGTAACAATAACAATAACAGTAATAATGATACTAAAAATAATTCTAAGAACAAATAATAACAAGATAGTAATAAAAGCAATAATAATAGTAATGAAGGTTTATTTACATATAGCATCTCTCTCTCTCTCTCTCTCTCTCTCTCTCTCTCTCTCTCTCTCTCTCTCTCTCTCTCTCTCTCTCTCTCTCTCTCTCTCTCTCTGTGATAGTGTTTTATAAATGAAATTCATACACTAATTAGATATATATAGTCAGATTTATTCACTTACATAATTAATAATTTTCCATTATTTTCACGTTTCAGAATATGTGTAAATGTCATAAATAATGTCACATGCTCAAACATCATCTATTAAAAACATTTTTTTTGGTTCGAACTGAACAAACACATACATAAACATCAATATTACTTACCTAGTTTAAAAGCATGAAAACCACTTTTATTTCAAGGTAAACTGAGAGATACTTTTCAGGATCTTGACTTCCGCATCGAATACAAAGAAAATATGTCAGACTATCGTATGATTCATGCTGTAAACTGGATGGCGTCCCGTGATCACAGTGACTATGACTGTGTTGTGGTTTGTATTTTATCACACGGAGCTGAAGGTGTGGTATACGGATGTAACGGTTTCCCTGTAAAGATCAGAAAATTGACTGAACCATTTAGACCTGAGTCGTGTCCAACACTGAGTGGGAAACCAAAGTTGTTTTTTATACAGGCTTGTCAGGGAAACAAAAAACAACCAGGTATGTATGATAGGCACATTATTATTATTATTATTATTATTATTCACTGAAGGTGTTACATTTTTTTCCCCAAATCTACATACATTAATACCTATTCTGTATAGCCACGTATATATTGTATTATATTGCCTATTTCTATGTAAATTCCAATCTCATTGTTTAATACATGAGAACGATTTTTTGGGATGAACAATTTGCTACGAGTTTGACACAAAATTATACTGACATTGTCCACAAATGATAAAAGTTTTTAGTGTTTATTTGCTCTAAAATACATCATGTATAATTATAGATATCTATCTGTATGGGTTTGGGTATGCATTCGCATGCTGTTTGAAGATTAATGTTTTAAAATATCAGAACTTGATTTTTGATATATTTTGTTTACAGGACATGAACGACAAATAGACGGTAATATTAACATGGATGCTTCGCCTTCAGAAACAATCTCGCAGGCAGAACGTATATCGCCGGCAGAACGTATATCGCAGGCAGAACCTATATCGCAGGCAGAACCTATATCGCAGGCAGAACCTATATCGCAGGCAGAACGTATATCGCAGGCAGAACTAATTCCCAATGAATCAGATTTTCTAATAGGATATGCCACAGTACCAGGTTTTGTGACTTACAGATCAAGATCAAAAGGATCCTGGTACATCACAAATATGACAGAAATTTTAAAAAAATATGCTAAAAAGTAAGTAAATGAATTTTAGGATTGTATGAAAACTTAAGGGGAAACTTAAGAATCAGCTTGAAGATTAAAACTAATGTATTCGTGCAGAAATGACATGTAATGCAGAAACATGGACAACAAACAAGACAGACAAAGAACAAACTAACAGCCAGGCAAATGTAAATGAAAATAATTATGTTAAACATCACATCACGACCCAAAAACCAGTTATCCGCATGAGAGAAATAGATATGATTTTAGAAGATGGAAGTGTGTCCAGAAAGCAGGCCAGAGCAGCTGGACAATGATGATAATGATGAAATATTTGTAACGGAATTCAGATTGCGTGACAATTTGTTACTTCAATCACATCCGCACTTTATATTTTTATGCCATGGAATTGAAATTGCGTTCCTTTAATTGTAACTACAATCACAATCGCGCTTTTTTATTGTTTCCGCCAAAATTCAGCTCCATGGCGTTGTTGTAAAATTAATATTTAATTTGGGTGCTTTTTTTCAAAAATTCTTATGGAATTATTTCTTTAGATGTATTGTGTATTTTCTCAGTTTAATGACAGCTAATTTATGTTTATATCCACTTGAGAAAACACAACACAGCAAAATAATATTGATATTAAAATAAATAAATCAAAACTGAGAAATAATTATGGATCAAGATACATTGAACAATCCTAGTGTAACTTTTATCAAAAGAGCCAAGACAGCTGAGCTATTGGAGCTAGCAAATATTCATAATATTTCAATTGCTCAGTCAAAAAAATAGAGCAAATCAGAGAAATCTTAACAGAGACTTTGTTTGGAAATTCTGTAGATAACGAGAGTGGGGGTAGTAATGACCTAGATAATTAAATTGAAAATGGAACATGAACTTTAAATGAGAGGAGAGTTTAGAGATAATTCAAGCGAGAATGCATCGAATGGTTTTAGAATCAATGATCGTTACAGGTCAGTTCCTAATTTTGATGAGAATGATGTTAAAAGTTTGTTTCAGCAGTTCGAAAAGAGTGGCCTTTGAATTAAAATGGCCAGAATTGTTTTGGCATTTGTTAATTCAAAGTAAATTGAAAAGGAAAGACTGCTCTAACCTATAATGCATTAGATATGCTCAGGTCGGAAATTATGAGGGTGTTAAAATCAGCAGTGCTGACAGCCTATTATTTTTTACCAGCGAGGCATATCATCAGCCTTTTCCGAAGTTAGATTCAGAAACGCACTGTGAGTTTGTGTCTAGAAAACAGAATGTTTTTGATAAATGGACTAGATCAAGCGACATTGGGAATGATTATGGCAAATTACTTGAATTAATCAGTTTGGATGAAGTGAAAAATTGTTTACCGGTAAATGTTCAGTTTACATTTGGCAGACCAGGCAGATCGGAGAAAGTCAACAAACTGCTGCTGTAGCTGTTGATAACTACGTTCTCATCCACAAGTCACCAAAGTTGTGTTAAGTTTTGCGAGGAATGTTGATGGTAATCAGGTAAGGTTTTCTGTTAGGCCTACATCAGTTATGCAGCATACTATAATACTAGGTCAGGGATGTCAGTGAAGAGTAATCTGTCAGCTGAAACTAAACCTTTCAACCACGTTGTTCGTATTGCATAATGAATAATCATGTTGATTCAAACTGTTATACCAGACAAAAGGATAATCAGAAAACTGTAGGTTTTGTTAGAACAGTAAGTAATGTCTCAGAATTACCAGAGATGTATACTCATAAGAAAATATGTTAAATATATGTCACAGGGTACTATTTGTGATATTCAATCAAATAGTTATTCTCCTAGGGTAATTTCCATTTTCGAGACAGGACCTTGACAGAGCCTGATTCAAAAAGATGCCAAAAAAGATCCAGAAAAATCGGCAACAGATAAAAATATAATCATTAAAGGCAGCTGCAGGAAGGTGTACTACTATTCCATTACACCAACTCTTCTCGAATTCACCTCTAGTTCCTGGAGATGTATGTCGGTCCCATAGGACAGTTTACCGATGGAGGATG
>CM022668.1:4204842-4266183 GCA_012295275.1 Chrysomallon squamiferum | reverse complement strand
TTAAATTTTATCTATTAATCATAGTTTTTGTTTTTGATAAATTTCTTCAGTGATTTTTTGACTGGTATTCCAAGATGCAGAGATGTGCTGCTCTTGTAAGTTACAAAATGGATGCAACTTTCAGAGGTATGTGTTCAAATAAAGATTTTACTAATTTGGTATTAGCAAAAAAGGATCTTTTTTCTTTGGTCAGAAAGGTCTGTTAACAAAAGGTTCACAATATTCTGGTTTGAATGGGAAATAGCTAGGTTGGATTGGGAAATAGACTCCAAAGTATGTTAACTAAAATAGGATGGCAGTTGAATGAGGAATCAATTTGCCTCTCTTTTTATATCCTTTAACAATCTGTTACTATTATTGACATCATGCTAACAGGGGAGAGGTCAGTCACATAGAAACATTTTACTTTTTTAAGCCATTGTGGTTTGTTCAGTGCTGCTTACACAGACCTGCACTGCCAGAGGTTTGACTTCCCCAGTGTACAAGTCATGTTTCCCTGCTCTCACTCCACTACTATATCTTGATGAGTGATTCATAAAGAAAAAGAGAGTCTGGACTCTCCACGTTCATATCACTGAATCTCTCCCTCATTCTGTCTCTTTGTTTATCTTTGTCTGTCTCCCTTAAATTTATTTTTATATTTTCATTGAATTAATAGGTGTTTTTTTTCTGTTTTATTCTAGGAATTTGTATAATAATCGACAATAAAGATTTTCACACATTTCCAGTGAAGCTAGAAGCTAAAAAGTTGAAAGAAAGAAAGGGAACTGATGTAGATGCTGGTAAGTTTTACTTTGAAAGAAAATAGCAGTAACAATAACAACAACTAAAGTAATAATAAAAATAACAGTATTAATAACAATAACAGTGATAATTATAACAATAATAATACTAATACTAACAACAAATAACAATACAATAGTAATTGTAATAAAAGCAATAATAATAATAATAATGAAAGTATATGAGGTGTGTGTATATATATAATTCACAGTGTTTTTTAAACAAAATTCATACAATATTTAGATATTTGTAGAGAGATGTATTCACTTACATAATTAATTATATCCCATTTTTTCACCTTTCAGAATGTGTATAAAAGAGAAATTTTTTTGTTCAAACCTAACTTACACATACATTAACACACATCAATATTCATACCTAGTTAAAAAATGTAAATAAATTTTATTTGTAGTTAAGCTGAAAGAAACTTTTGAGAAACTTCAGTTCATCGTCCACTACAAAGAAAATTTGACAGACACTGACATGGTTGAAACTGTAAAGGGCCTGGCTTTCTTTGATCACAGTGACTATGACTGTGTTGTGTGTTGTATTTTGTCACATGGAACTGAAGGTGTGGTATATGGATGTAACGGTTGTCCTGTAAAGATCAGAGAATTGACTGAACCATTTAGACCTGAGCTGTGTCCAACACTGAGTGGGAAACCAAAGTTGTTTTTCATACAGGCTTGTCAGGGGAAGAAAAAACAACCAGGTATGTATTATAGGCACATTATTATTATTATTATTATTATTATTATTATTATTATTATTATTATTACTATTACTATTGTTATTATTATTATTATTCACTAATGGAGTTAAATATTATTTCTCAAAACTACATACATGAATAGGTATTGTTCTTAGCTATGCACAGCTTATTCCTTTGGCCTGATAATGTGCAAATTGCCATCTTGTTGTTGAATACATGAGAGCGATCTTTTGGGGATGAACAGTTTGCTACAAGTTTGAAACAAAATTTTACTGATATTGTCCACAAATGATAAAATGTTAAAGTTTTTATGTTTATACCGTCTAAAATACTTATTATTTGTATAACTGTAAATATCTGTTTGGGTTTCTGTTCACATGCAACAAAGATTAATGTTTTTAACATATCAGAACTCGAGTTTTGATATTTTATTTTACAGCAGATATTAACAGGAAGGATCCACAGGTAGAAACAAACCCAAAAGAACCAGATTTGCTTATAGGATATGCCGCAGTACCAGGTTATGTGTCTTACAGATCAAATTCATCTGGATCTTGGTACATCACAGAGCTGACAGAAGTTTTAAATGAACATGGTGAAAAGTAAGTAAATGAATTTTAGGATTGTATGAAAATTAAAGGGGGAGCTTAGGAATGAGCTTGAACATAACGACTAATGTTTTCTTGCAGAAATGACATATGATGTAGAAACACGGACACTAACTAGACAGACAAAGAAAACACTAACACCAGGCAAACGTGAGGAAAAATAATTATGTTAAACATCACCCGATGTCCAAAAAAACAGTTATCTGCATAAGAGAAAAGAAAGGTCATAGATATGATTTTAGAAGATGGAAGTGAGTCCAAAAAGTAGTCCAGAAGAGCAGGACAATGATGATGATGATGATTGTGGAGAAATATTAAACAGAAACATTTTTTTAAACTGTACCTGTCTAGATGTTTCTTGTGATATCAGAGAAATGTTGTGTTTAGGATTATTTTATAAATGTAGTAATAAAGAAAATAATCATGAGAAAGGTCATCTCCCTGTTTAGGAAATAAAGATATACAGTTTGCAAATTGATTTAATGAACACAATATTGACTGCTCTTTTTGGAAATAAAAGGCAGATTCAAACACCTTTTAGCACTGTTTCAGTTTACATATTTTCCACTGTTGAATATTTAAAATAAAAATAAAAGACCCAGTGGAGTAATATATTTGGATACCACTATTATTCTGTGACTTTGGTACTGTTCTTTGTGACCTTGCCTAAGTGCTTTGTATTGATCTTTTGTCATGTGACACCTTTTTAGCTAATAGCTGGATGATGTATTTTCAAGGGAGGGCACATTAGTTACTATGAACCAAATAAAAAACTGTCCATCTGATGATTACAAAATTTGGTATAATTCATACTCATTATATATATTATACATACGTTGGAAACATTTGTTACATTTGTGACTGTATTTCAGTTACAACCTCCAAAGGAATGTTCCTTTTCATTCTCCTTTCAGATCCTTTACCAAACCAATACCAAACTAACACCAAAACTATACCAAACCAAACCAAAATGCAAGTGGGACATATATATATTTGACCTTTTCTGTTTGTTGCTAGAACATTACTATTTATTACTTCTTTAAATTTATTTTAATTTTAATTTTCAGAATGGATATTCTCAGTTTGCTTACATTAGTAAATGAGAAAGTAGGTAAGAAAGTCAAGAAGGAGGATGGTCGTATGTTTAAGCAGTCACCAACTCTGTCCAACTCACTGACGAAGAAGGTGATATTACGGTGAAGGAAATTTTTCTCATACGTTCATATTTCCAAGAATTATCTTAATGTTATTTCAGGATAAATTACTGAAAAACATCTTACACATCCAATCCATCAGTGTAGTATCAATGAAGTGTATGTGTTGATGTAATAATAATTTTATAAAAGCCTTAAATGAGTTTTATATACTTGAATGAAAGATCAGTTTACTTTGATATGCTTGATACATTTGAATCATTACTTTTTATTTTTATTTTTTCATTTTTTTATTTGCAAGTGATGTTTTCCACAATTAAACCAATATTATTTCAGAATAAATTATTGAAACTTTTTTTCACTACCTATCTTTGCTAACATCAACGAGCTGTATGAACTGAAGTAATTAAGAAAAAAAATTCTATATACATGAATGAAAGAGCAGCTTGGTATGCTGGTTACATTTAAGTTTCATTTATTTATATCTAGGTTTACTGAACATAAATAGTCTAAATATAATCAGTATATTTTAGACATAATATATTTATCAGATGAAATGAATTCTGTAAACTTTAAAGTTATTGTTTCTTGTTAAAGTGGATAAACAAACATCTGGTACATTTTCAAGGGATTGCTTTGTTAAGGAAGATAAAATGATGAAAATTATATAGATATTCAAAATAACTGATTCTTAATTGATGATGTAGTAAAGTTGTTAATTTGTTTAAGGAAATATAGAAAGTGTATGTTTGAAAATAGTATTATCTAGTTTCTTGATTGTTTATCCACATGCATTGCTGTTTCAAAGACAATATATATTAATAACAACGTTGTATATAATATAAAATGATATTTAGAAACTGTTATATAATTAGGGGTGGTTCCATTATTTTATAAACTAAGACGCTAGGATTAACAAACTCAAAAATGGACATTAAAAGTTGCAAAGTAAATTCAGAAAGGCTGCTATATAATGGTTTTGTAAGTAGCAGCAAGCGTTTTGAACTGGATATTTTTGACTGGTGCCATGCTGGAGACACATGTCTGATGACCACTCAGTCAATGGAAATTTTGTTTTAATGTTTTGTATTAAATAATATAACATACATGTTGAGTGATTGAAGATACCTAAATCTATTCCTGTTGAATTTTTATTTTATTATTGTGTGGTACAAACTTAGCTTAAAAACTAAGATAACGCATGTTAATAATTAAAAGATTAGTTAACCAACTGGGCTTAATTAACTTAGTTTTATCTATCAACACTATTTGCTTTTACAGTATATTGTTCGCATCGTATGATTTAACTATATATTACCCCTGAGGTTTTTTTTATGTAACATATATACAGGGAGGTGCAAAAGTAGGTATACAGTGATGAAAAAAAAACTCACAGTACTCATTTCATTTATTATTCAAACAAAAGAGCTAATATGAAAATACATATATTTTTATTAATTTAAATAAAATATTGTTAATGACACTCAAAATAAGAAAAATGAGTCCAACTAACTTAATTTTCTACTAAATTCACTGATACTGCTATACACCTATTTTTCCTCCCCTCTGTATATATATATATATATATAGATATATATTATCCATATTGAATTCTTGTTTGTGTTATTGTTCTCTACTGGATACAGAAAAGTCATTTAGTAGTTTAAGCTGTCTCAGATCATTAACACTTTGTCACGTGACGCTATTATAGTCTGCTACCCTTTAGACCGGACGAGCCAAACTTTAGGTTTCAATACCACTCAGACTAGTCACCTTGACAGTATTTTAGTTTTAAATCCAAGCTAAATTTTATAGGCTTTTTAATATTTTGTTTCTTTGTTTTTGCATGAAAAGTAAAAGAATAAATAAACTCTGTTAACTTTAATGTTAGTGTTTCCTGTTAAAAATGGACTAACAGACATTTGGTAAATTTTCAAGCGATTCAACTATTTCTTAATTTTGCTTTGTAATATTTATATTTTTTATTTTTGGTTTGTTTTTGCATGAAAGATAAAAACACTAAATGCATTCTGTAAATTTTAAAGTTATTGTTTCTTGTTAAAGTGGACAAACAAACACCTGGTGCATTTTCAAGTGATTGCTTTGTTTGTTTGTTAAGGAAGATACAATGACGAAATGTTCAACATAATTAATTCTTAATATATGTTGTAGTAAAGTTGTTAATTTGTTTAAAGAAATGTAAAAAGTGTATGTTTGAAAATTGTATATAGTTTCTTGATTGTTTATCCACATGCATTAATGTTTCAAAGATAATATATATTAATAACAACCTTGTATATAATATAAAATGTGTTGCCTCCCTAATTATGAATCATGTAATTCTTAAAGGAATTTAATTTTGAGCTTGAAATGTATTTCTGCATGAGAGTTAAAGAGCAGAAAGAATTTTGCCCATTTTGAGCTATTTAACTTTATTTTGTATTTCGTATCCATATATATCTAGTTTTACTGATCATAAATAGTCTAAATATAATCAGTATATTTTAGACATAATATATTTATAAGACGAAATGAATTCTGTAAACTTTAAAGTTATTGTTTCTTGTTAAAGTGGATAAACAAACATCTGGTACATTTTCAAGTGATTGCTTTGTTTGTTAAGGAAGATACAATGATGAAAATTACATAGATATTCAAAATAACTGATTCTTATTTTATGGTGTAGTAAAGTTGCTAATTTGTTTAGAGAAATTTAAAAAGTGTACATTTGATCTGTTTGATAATAGTATCTAGTTTCTTGATTGTTTATCCACATCAGTGATGATATTTACACTACACATCTTAAAGCTGAAATAAATAAATACTTTATCAAATAATAACAGACGGTTAACTTTTTAATGTTTTATTTTTCTCAGCTGTATACAAATTCAAAAGCAACTCAAAAATACAAAAAGTAAAAGTCAACAGTTATTCCCCCTTATACAATAATATCTACTGCTAAATTTATCACGTACCAACAAAATGCACACATGTACTATTGCAGTTATTAGTTTGCTTTCATTTATTACTTCTGTTTGTTTTTCTGTTGCTCTTTCTATTACATCAATCAACTCACAAAGCTAAAACATTTTAATAAACATTTATGCATTCATTTTGAATTTCATGATGCAATTTCTTTTAACAATGGTTTATTTAAATCAGCTTATTTTATTTGCATTCACACTAACATAAATTAATATGTAACAAGCATTAACGAGTTCACTTTGATTTTCTTTTCATTTTGTTTAAAATGATGTTTTATTTAAATCAGTCCATTTAATTTGTATTTGAACTAACTTAAACCAGTTAGATATATTTTCTTGTGAGTGTCTAGTTTCAAACTGAACACTTTTAGATATATAACCGATGATTTGATGTGCTGAAGTTAATTTTGTTATCACAATGGCACAATTTAAAACACTTCATTTGTATTACTCTTTTGTTTATTACATAAATCCAGCATTTGTTTATTAAATTACTATTATTATTATTTTTACACTATTTTAAGATAACAAGCAATTTTCAAAGTTATAGATTATTTTAGACATTTTATGCGACAGTACAATATTTTGGAAACCAAGCTTTCACAAGTGGCTCTATTTGAATTATTTTTGTTGCTTCATATTAGTATTGATGTTCGAATGTTTGATTTAAAAATATTTTCATAAACTAACTCTTGAATTTAAATATTTTTTTAATTTGTATAGTAATAAAACATTTTCAAACCCAACACTTTTAAACAGATACGTTTTACTTTTTAATTCATATTAAACAAAAGAAGAAGAACAACAACAACAAAGCAATGGCCATTGTCTTAGAATCATAAAAATTCAAACAGGTGAAGGAATGCAGATATTAATAAAACCAATAAAATGAGGCAGTTACCAGCTTTTTAAATAAGAAGAATCTGCCGTCTGCCACTTTTTTCTTCTGTCTGCCATGGATTTAGTTCTTCTGATTATGACACACACACACACACACACAAACACACACACAAACACACATGCACACACCACTCTCTCTCTCTCTCTCTCTCTCTCTCTCTCTCTCTCTCTCTCTCTCTCTCTTTTTCTGTCTCTTTCTCTCTCTCTTTCTCTCTTTCTGTCTCTCTCTCTCTCTCTCTTTCTCTCTCTCTCTCTCTCTTTCTCTCTCTTTCTCTCTCTCTCTCTCTTTCTCTCTCTTTCTCTAACTTTCTCTCTCTCTCTTTCTTTCTCTCTCTCTCTCTCTCTCTCTCTCTCTCTCTCTCTCTCTCTCTCTCTCTCTCTCTCTCTCTCTCTCTCTCTCTCTCTGTCTCTCTCTGTCTCTCTCTCTCAGTACATAAATTACCAACTATAATTATTAGTAGTAATGTATGTATGTCAGGTACAACAAAAATGTTGTTGTTTTCGTAACCTTTGTTGAACTGTTTTTTTGGTTAATGATCTGTATTCAAGCTAACAGTAGAATCACGAGTTACGCGTCATCAATTACTTTCTTTACGCTACGGTGCTGTTGGATTGTTGCAAACCGGTTTCACCTCCGACTTAAGAAAGGGGAAAACCCTCTGGTACTTCCAGTGTCATGCAATGGACTGTCTTGATGAAAATTATAAATATAATAAATACACTTATAGATAATACACATTTACAAGAAAATAATATAAATATATTTTTTATATCTAAAAGTAAATAAATAAAATATAACAAAAAGCTGTTGAGTCATTTTCTAACAACAAACTGTGCATAAGGATGTTTTACTGTTTAAATTGCTTATTAATTTGTTGTTTACTGTTAGGTTTTTTTTTTTTTTTTCTTATTTTTTAAAAGTTAGAAAATGAATACATTTCTGAGGTGTGAAGAAATAAAATCCAAAGCTAAAATGAAAACATTTGTCTGAGGTTTTTTCTGGTGTGCTTTTCAAATTTGCTCATTTACATAATTTTTCTTCTTTATTATTAGTATTTTTATCTCTTCTCTTCTCTGGTGTTCGTTCAATAAATGTATTTTATTGTTATTTGAATTACATGCTTTAGGCGCATTTATAAAAAACCCAACAACACACACACACACACACAAAACCCCAGGCAGACGAGGAAACCAAACCATTCACCAATACACATATAAATTAATACATATTTTTATCTTAATTAACATAATGCAATAAAGTAAATTAAACAGGTCTTTACGAGAATTGTTTAGTAACTGTAGTTAACTGAAACAAACTGATAACATACCTGACCCCTCTGCCATACATGATTGACAGCTGGTATATACCAATACTAACGAGCATGCGTGCATCATCGTTTGTCGGTCATAAGACAAACAGGTAGTTAGACAACAATGAATCGTTTGTGTTATTGAATGCGTGCGGAAGCCTAACCACAGTCGTAGTAAAGAGATGTGTAACAGCGGTGATCGCTATCCGGAACGAATAGTTGTGTAAAATGTTTTGCATAATTATAAATTAAATTTGTTGCATTTTGTCTTGTATTTTTACATACTTATTTTGATTTTATCATTTATTGTTTACTTTTTTTTTTTTTTTTTAATTGGTATTTTGTTCATTATATAGTATATAGATAATCTACACCAGTATATAGGTTATTTTTGTTACGTTTATCTATTTGTTTATTTATTTCTGTTTAATGTTTTTATTTTTATTTACTTAATAAACTGATTGTTTTGTTTTTTAGATACTGTGTACACGTTATCAAAGGAAACACTTTAAGAGAGAAACATTTGGTGTTTAAGTTGTGTGTTGTCAATGAGTTTTGTCATGTGAAATACATCACAAGTAAAACAATGAACATACTATAATGAGAAAAAAAGAAGAAAAAAAGAAACCAGGTTACATTTCAGTATTTTCTTTAAAAACAAAAATAAAATAAAAAATTAACATTTATTTTATCATTAGCAATTAATATTAAAATTCTTACCTGCATATATCGTTTTGTAAATATCTTCGTAGGAACAGTAATGGCGGAACAACACGCTGTGAAATGTTATCTTTATTGTCAAAGGAAAGAAGAAAAAGCAAACAAAAATATCTGAGGTATTAAAATTTATTTAAACCTGTTCCTCGGAGGTCGTTGTACGGCGGTCGATAAAAGTGTAGCAGACGTCATTATAGAAGTAAAAACAGTAGCAATATAAGTAATTATATAATGTTAAAAGTCTAGATTAGCAGCAGTAATATTATTATAGTAGTATTAGTATTAGTAGTGGTAGTGGCAGTAGTAGCAGTATGTAGTTGTAGTGGTAATAACAGTGGTAGTATTACTTGTCATCGCGGTGTAGATAGATATTAATAGGGGTAGTACTACCAGCAGCTGTATAAGTATTGCGTGTGTTGTATTATTATTATTATTATTATTACTTAATGAGAGGTTGATATGGATTAATTTATAGATTTTATCATTATATCTATCTATCTGTCTATCTGTCTATCTGTCTATCTATCTATAGCTAAAATCTTCGTTTCATTTTATTTCATTTGATTTATTTATTTTACCTATTCCAGTCACGTATAATTAACTGCATTTAAACTTCGGATTCAATATAATTTCAGGACATTTAGCTTGGAGTTATTTCCTGTTCGTTTTATTCTCAGTAGTTAAAAAGATTGGCTTTAGATACTTACAAATAAACAAACAAATAAACAAACAAACAAACAAACAAACAAAAAAACAAATAAATAAATAGTGAATTATACATATAAAAATAATAAATATTAAAAAATATATAAATAAAATAACAGGGCTTCGGAGGGAGTTTGTGTTACGCAAGATCTACTTTTTTTCGTACCTCTTGTTATAAGAATCGGAAAAGTTCTAATAATAATAACAACAACAACAACAAGAAGCAAGGAAAAAATATATAAAAGAATTAAATTTAAAAAAGTAAAGAAAAAGAAACAGTGGCTCTGAAGTAAATTGTTGATTTTATTATTTATTTATTTATTATAGTTTATCTCTGTCTCTCTCTCTTTCAATACATAAATTACCAACTATAATTATTAGTAGTAATGTATGCATATCAGGTACAACAAAAATATTGTTGTTTTCGTAACCTTTGTTGAAACCGATTTGACCTCCGACTTAAGAAAGGGGAAAACCACTACTGCTTGCCACTACTGTGGACTGGCAGGTAAACGCTTGATATAGTCTAATACAATCAGTTATTGTAACAGCTCTAGGTTCTTTTGATTTTAATGAGTTAGTCACTGAACAAAAGTATCGTAAAACGAAACGAAATCGTTTAATAGTTCAACTTAAAAGTTTAATTGTTTTAGAAGCCAGTAAGATACAACAATAGTTTTCACTTTTGATTATTCATAACTAACCATTCACTAATATTAGTAGATACTTTTCAAACAAATATTTTAAGATAAAATTAATTACACAATACTGTTTTCATAGATATGTTTTAACAAGTAAGTTACCACATCAGTGAACGATATTTGATTATTTGTTCCAGCATCAACAACAAATAGACGAGTATTTGATAAACAAGCTCTAATTTAGTCAGCAAAGTACAAGTGTTTGGTGTATAGTTGGATATAAATGATAATGAAAATTAATGGCTGCTGTCTGTTTATTTCATATGCTGATATTGTCAGATATTTCCTCCAGTCACTCACTAGGAAACAAAAAATATACTAAATGGTAACATGATGTTTGTTTACAGATGTGGATCTGTCAACTGTGATTGAAACTGATCATCAATATAGGTACCGGCAGGCAAAAAATGTCTGACTTTAAAAAAAAAAAAACCCAAAAAAACATGCATTGTTTTCATTAAAGATCAGTATTCAGAACAAATAAACACTTAAGCTAACGTCACCAGTCATGCATCACGAACTGCGCCTTCTTTGTGTACGCTGTGGTGTTGCCAGCGAACATTTCCAGCGAAGTTTTAGCACCGTTACGTCAAACAGTTTTCGGTTAGTTAATGGAACAAGTTGTCGTTCGAAATTTACTCTGATTGAAACTGCGAACTGTTTGATAGAAAAAACTGACGTATATTCACTGGAGTTTTCGTTCGCAGATTTCAAAGTGGCTGGGATTGTTCGCTATCTTTATTTCAGTAGGGGAAATACCGTACAGGAGGTTCTCAGGGAAAATACCGTACAGGACCTTCCAAAGGAGAACTATCAATATAATCCATTGAAGGACAGAATATTTAAGCTTTTAATGTTTGTGGACTGGTAGGTAAACGTGTGATATAGTTTAACATACAAGGTTATTGTCTCAAAACATTGTGACAGTGTTAGGTTGTTTTGATTTTAATGAGTCAGTCACGGAACAGAAATGTAAAACAAATGTCATCTGTTTGTTTTTTTTGCTGTTTTTTTAAAATATAAAGTATTTCAGCACTCAGAAAGATACAACTATATTTTTGATTATTTATAATTAACATACATATTTCATAGATCGATTATAACAACTAAACAAGTAACTTACCACATCTGTAAAGAATGTTCGATATTTATCGTAATACCAATAACAGCAACAACAAAATAGACCAATATTTGATAAACGAAATTAATTTAGTCAATAAACTACCAAGATTTGGTGTATGGTTGGATATAAATTATAATGAAAATTAGTGATTGCTGTCTATTTAGTTCATATGTAGATATTGCAGATGTGGATCTGTCAACTGTGATTGAAACTGCTCATCAATGTAGGTACCGGCAAGCAAAATGTTTCTGAGTTTAATTTAAAAATACCACATAATGAAAGCTGTAGCAAAAAGAATGTAAACAGCCAATACAAAGTCCACCTTCAGAACCAGGTAAATAAAAAACCAAAACCCCTAAAAACATTTTTAATTGACACAAGAATCATAAATCTAATAACTTAATTTGTATTGTAACTTTATTTTCACATAAAAAAAGAAACAAAAGAAATAAAAAAAATAAAAAAAGCAGTGTAATAATATTCCTGTAAATGATCAGATTACATTGGTGTTTCTATCATTTATTCTCAAGGATTTCCATATTTTAACTTATCTTATTAGTTCTATCAATTATTTAAACTTTTCTGTTATTTATTATGCAACAATTTCATCATTACTAATAAACAAAATAATACCACAATAAAATGGAAAATGTCAACATCAAAAATTAATCAATGTAATTATTTTTATATAAATACTATATTATTAGCACTAATTTATAAATGTGTATATAAAATGTTTACTTCCAGTTGATTGTATCGTTTGTTTTTGGAGGCCAGTCTTTTCTAATTACAATAAACGAGAAGCACTGTATTACCACAGACCAAATAAACTTAAACAGCATAACATGAATTTAATCTGACCATAATATTGAAGTGTAATATTGCTAGTCAATAACACTCGAATTTAATAATAAAGGAAATTTATTTGTGGTGCTTTTTCATACGGCTTGCAGAAAAAAATAATACGACCTTAGACCTGGTAGCACTATGTATTTTATTTATATTTTTTGAAAGAACAGCAAGAAATGATTCACCTGTCTAGTCTTTGTTATTTTATCATTTTACGTTATTATTAGCAAATAAGTGACATCGCAAAACAAATAAAGAAATCAGATTAAGCTGCATATATTTTAATTTTATAACAGAACTTACTTTGAATTCTGTTGCTTATTTATGAATTTTTAATATTTCGATTATTTAATGAAAATAGGAGTGAATCAGATTCCTAACGTGGAAGAGCAGTTAGAAAGAAATGATGTAAACCTGGGCCTCGTCCCCAATGTGGATGGTAATCCTCGAGGTATATTTTCAAATAAATATTTTACTAATTTGGGATCAGCAGGAATAGGCCTCTTTAATAACAGCATTATATTTGGTACAAACAATATAGGTGAGACGTATATGTCACACATATATATTCATTCATTTTTTTTTTTTATGATTATTTGTGATTATTTGGTGCTGTTTACACATACCTGTACTGCTAGAGATTTGAATTCCCCAGTGTGTAAGTCATGATTCCCTCCTCTTATTCCAGCTACTGTATCATAATGAGTGATTCATAAACACAGACCCAGTCTGGGCTCTCCACATTCGTATCACTGAATATCTCCCTCATTCTATCTCATTGTTTCTCTTTGTCTGTCTCCCTTAAATTTATTCTTTATATTTCCATTAAATGTTTTTCTTCTTATAGTATTAGCAGTAATTTATAAATATGTATACAAAATGTTTTTACATTTTGTTTGCATTTGTGTGAGTGTTTGTATGTGTGTGTGTGTGTGTGTGAGTGTGTGTGTTTGTGTGCGTGTGTGTGTGTGTGTTTGTGTGTGAGAGAGATATTTGTATTTAGGTTTAAGGTTCCATCTGCTGTTTTTATTTTTTATGAAAATATTTTGGTTTCAGGTCGTGAAATCAGCTTAAGAGAACAAAGGGGACAAAGTAATTATACATTTAATTAATTTTTCATTGCTTTTGGAGAAAATATTTTTCTAATAATGAAGTACAGAATATATTTGAGACTTTGTTACTTTTAAACACAAAGTATAAATTTGTTTACTTCCAACTGATTGTATTATTTGTTTTTGGAGGCCAGTCTTTTCTACAATATTCGAGAAACTTTGTATTACCACAGATCAAGTAAACTTACAACATTATAACATGAATTTAATCTGATCATAATATTGAAGTGTAATATTGCTAGTCAATAACATTCCAATTTAATAACAGTAATTTATTTCTAGTACTTTTTCATATGGTTAGAAGAAAATAAACATAAATGTGACTTCATAGTTATTATCATCATCACTGTCAACATTATTAATTACTGGGTTTTTGGGGGATATTTTTCTTGATACATGGGGTCACATTATACACCTTCGTTTTATTCTTTGTTATTTTATCATTAAACTTTATTATTAGCAAATAACTGACATGACAAATAAAGAAATCACATTAAGCTACATTTATTTTAATTTTATAGCACAACTTACTTTGAATTCTGTTACTTATTTATGATTCATTTTTAATTTTTAACTTTTTTTTTTTGTTGAAAATCTTCAGATAGTGGTTATCGAGGTGTGGAAGAGCAGCATGCTGTCCCTAACTAATGGATGCTATTCCTCGAGGTATGTGTTCAAATAAAGGTTTTGCTAATCTGGGATCAGCAAAAAGGGATCTTTTTTCTTAGGTCAGAAAGGTCTGTTAACAAAAGGTTCACAATATTCTGGTTTGAATGGGAAATAGCTTGGTTGCAGAAATCACATTAAGCTGCATTTAATTTAATTGTATAGCAGAACTTAGTTTGAATTCTGTTACTTATTTATTATAAATTGTTAATTTTTAACTTATTTTTTTGTTGAAAATCTTCAGCAAGTGAATTTCGAGGTGTCCAAGAGCAGAATACTGCCTGCTACAAAATGAATACTAAATCTCCAGGTATGTGTTCAAATAAAGATTTTATTAATCTGGGATCAGCAAAAAGGGATCTTTTTTCTTTGGTCAGAAAGGTCTGTTAACAAAAGGTTCATAATATTCTGGTTTGAATGGGAAATAGCTTGGTTGCCATGCGAAATATCCTGGTTGAATTGGGAAAGAGTAGGTAAAGGAAACGCCAAGATGGAGGATGGTACGTACAAGCAGTCACCAGCACTGTTCAGCACTTTGAGGAAGAAGCTGATATTCCGATAAAGGACATGTTTTCATTTGTTTTATTTATTTTCAGTTGATGTCTGAAAAACTCTTGTATAATCATGTTAATGTTTTATTTATTTGCAGTTATTGTTTGAGAAACTCTTGTATAATCATGTTTATGTTTTATATTTTTGCAGTTCTTTAATGTTTACCTAATTAATGTCAGAAAATGGCGGTAAATATACAAAAACTAAATAGCAGAGTGTATGCAAACATACATGGGATATTTAGAAACTGTTATATAATTAGGGGAAGTTCCATTATTTTATAAACTAAGAAAAACTGGGATTAACAAACTCAAAATGGATATTAAAAGTTGCAAAGTAAATTCAGAAAGGCTGCTATATAATGGTTTTGTAAGTAGCAGCACGCGTTTTGAACTGGAAAAATTTGACTGGTGCCCTTCTGGAGATACTCGTCTGAGGACCACTCAGTCAATGGAAATTTTGTTTTAATGTTTTGTATTAAATAATATACATGTTGAATGATTGAAGATAGCTAAATCTATTCCTGTTGAATTTTTATTGTATTATTCTGTGGTACAAACTTAGCTTAAAAACTAAGATAACGCATGTTAATAATTAAAAGATTAGTTAGAAAGATCAGTTTACCAATTGGGCTTAATTAGTTTAGTTTCATCAGTTTGCTTTTACAGTTGTTCGCATTGTTCGATTTAACTATCTATTACCCTTGAGGGTTAATTTATGAAAATGTATGTAAAATATATATATATATATATAACAATTATCCATATTGAATTCTTGTTTGTGTTATTGTTCTCTAGTGGACAGAGAAAAGTCATTTAGTAGTTTAAGCTGTCTCAGATAATTAACTTCTTGTCATGTGACGCTATTATAGTCTGCTACCCTTTAGACCGGATGAGCCAAATTTTAGGTATCAATACCACTCAGACTAGTCACTGTGACAGTATTTTAGTTTTAAATATTTGCTAATTCTTCTGAATCTAGAAAAAAAGTTGGAAGAGACAAAGGCTGTACCAAAAGTCTTCTGCTGTTAATGGAAGAAAAATCTTACACAGGTTTAATTTTTAAGAATCAGTTTGCAACCTAATTATATACTATATTGGTCAGAAGAGGGATTAAGATTGTATCACAATTTAGTAGAAAAAGTTGCTTTATATTGGGTGCTACAGGCAGCATTGTTCATAAAAATGAAGATGGTAAGCAGTTCTTATACTATGAATATGCTATAAAAAAGATAAGATGGGCATTACTGTTGCTACTATGATTAGTGAAAATGAAGCATTGCCAACAATGTTAGACTGGAGTTGTAATTTCAGATATGCTGAAAAGAAAACATTTGGATAGAACAATATTTCCTGCCCTACACTGATCAATGGTTTTTATCTTAGGAGCTCTTTTACATTTTAATAATGAAACACTGAATCAATTTTTACATCGATCATGGAAAATGATGAATCAGCACACTGATTTTTTAAATATGTTCACATATGCACTAGTCATTTCATGAATAAGGTGAACAAAATTTGCTGGAAACAATGTAAGAAGAAAACCCCAACAACTGCAGAATTTTTCTTAATATGTTAAGTCTGGTGATGAATATTAATGACATGAAAGAAATAAGAGAACTGCTATTTGATATTTTTGTGGTTTTGTTCTCCAGTCATGTAAACTCCTAGACAGACTAATTCATAAAAGCAACTGTTTTGAAATACTGATTTCAAAAGAATATTCTGATTTTGATGAATTTAATTTTGAACAAGTAGACATAAAAATATTGCAACCTGTTTACTACAGAATTTCTTAATTTAGCTGAAGACTCTTTGTTTAAGTCAATTTCTGAAGGTATCTTAGAAAATATTAACTAAACCTGATTGCCATGTAAATTTGATGAAAATAGTAATGTTTTTCAGAAATATTTCTTCAATGTTTAAAACAAATGTATTTTTGACAAATGTAACACAGACTGAAAAATCTGCATCAGAAATTCCCAGTAGTAAAAACTTTATTCATGAATAGATGAAAACAACTAGCACAATTGAAAATAGGTTTAGAATTCTGAAATATACTGGACTGCAAGGCAGAACCAAACACAGACTGGATGATTTTTCAGAAAAATTGCATAATCAGACTGTTTCATTGCAAACATTGGCAGCTGTAGATTGCATGAAAAGTGAAAAAATATTTAAGGAAGATAAAAAAACCAATTGGTAAAAAAGTTAACACAACATTTGTGGGCCAGCAATAAAGAGCAAATTGATAATTTTAACAAAAAAGGTAATTTTCAGCAACCACTCAAAACTAAAATAGAAACAAGACACAATACCAGTAAAACAAAGGACGAATCCAATCTGGTGCATGATCACTGCTACAAAAGTGTGCACTATGGCCATGAGAAAAATATGAAAAATGCTGACAAAGATATCACTGATTTAGGATTCATCTGGAGACCTTTGAAGAATTTTGGCAACACCTGCTGGTTTACTGCAATGATGCAAGCCCTAGCAGCAAGTGATTTAGCATGGTTAATTCTTCATGAAAATAAATGTGAGCCTGTAACTGTATGTTCTGATAATAATGAAAAAATACCAGTTCAAATAGCAGAAGAAAGTGTGATAGAAATACTGAAAAATTTGAAAGATGAAAATAAACACTGCAAGGAGATATCAGATATTTCACAGAAAGGGCTCAAGGGAATATTATTTTACAGCACGAGTATATCTGCTACAGTGTAGCTCAACAACATCTAGAGAAAATAATTATGGGCATTTCATAATGCGTCATCTTGATGCAATGGGTTATAGTTCTGTGCAACAGTTACTTGATAATTTTATTAAATCAGAGAGAGTAGAAAAGGCATGGATGTGCTCACATAATAAATGTTTATTAAACAAACACTTAGTTTCTTTCCCTTCAACTCTTATTTTCACAATTCAGAGATTTTATTTGATAAATGTATGAGAAAGAATTCAAATTATGTTCAAATTTCTCACAATTTGTTCATAAAATGTAATGATCAGCGTAAAAATGCAGAAAAAGCAGAAATTAAATATCAGCTGAAGAGTATTGTCTGTCATCATGGAGATTCCTGTCACGGAGGTCGCTATACCACACTTATTGAACATCAGTTTGTTTCATGTGATGATAATTCTCTGTCTTTTCAACTGACAACTTTAATCATACATGCTATTGTTATTCTATGATAGAGTAGACAAACATCTGCCATTATATACTGAACCTGTTATTAATGCATTGTGCATAAGCAGTGGTTTTGAAGCTTTAAAAAGTAACAATATTTTTTCAAGTTCCAGGATAATTCAGTGTTTGCTATCTGATAAATACAACAAGGAAATAGAAAATGACATCAAAGTAAATATTTGACATCAAACAGAAAAATATGAAAAACATTTCAATGTCATAGACCCATCTGAATTTTTATACTTGTATTTAAACCATATATTCAAGATCAATTTTTTAGGTACACTGACTATTGCTGAGAACTTTGAAACATTTGAACCATTATTCATGCAAGCAATGTAATGAAAATTATGTATGGTCTGACACTGTTTTCATTGTTCAAGTGGATACATTTTCTGCTCATATATCACTAAACATATCATGAAAGCAAATCACAATAATGAACATAAGTGTACGTGTTATGAAAACATAATGTGTTATGATTGTACAACTGTAACTGTAAATCAGTTTGAATTATTTTTTTTACTTCATATTAGCATTCTTGCTCAAATGTTTGAATTAATAGTGCTTTAGAGAAAGTACCTCTTGAATTTAAATATTTTTATAGTCATAATAATATTTTCAATTTATTCTTAGCAGATCTATTTGAATTTGATTGTTTCCTTCATGTACTAATTTGTGAATTAAAACTCTTTTAAATGAACCAACTCTCAAAGCAGTTTATATAGTGTATTCACTTTAGAGTTGACACATTTCAAAAATCATTTTCAGTAAAGATAGCAAGAGTAATTAAATGCAGTTTCCATTGTGTGTCAAACACAACCAAATCTATAAACAAAACATTGCACATAAAATGAAGAACAAGATCAAAAAGACAGATTTAAACAAAAAAGAAGAAGAATAACAACAAAACAATGGCCATTGTCATAGAATCATAAAAATTCAAACAGTGGAAGGAATGCAGATGTTAATAAAACCAGTAAAATGAGGCAGTTACCAGCTTTTTAAATACGAAGAATCTGCCGTCTGCCACTTTTTTCTTCTGTCTGCCATGGATTTAGTTCTTCTGATTATGACACATACACACACACACACACAAACACACACACACACACACACACACACAGAGATACACACACATGCTAACATACATACCTTCATATACAGTTTCGTGTGGTTATTTTCTTAACTGCAAGTTTAACATGTATGTATGTGCATCTCTCTCTCTCTCTCTCTCTCTCTCTCTCTCTCTCTCTCTCTCTCTCTCTCTCTCTCTCTCTCTCTCTCTCTCTCTCTCTCTCTCTCTCTCTCTCTCTATATATATATAAATGTAATTTCAGGACATTTAGATTGGAGTTATTTCCCGTTCGTTTTATTCTCAATAGTTAAAAAGATTGGATTTAGATACTTACAAACAAACAAACAAACAAACAAATAAGCAAATAAATAAATAGTGAATTATATATATAAAAATAATAAAAATTAAAAAATATATAAATAAAATAACAGGGCTTCGGAGGGAGTTTGTGTTACGCAAGATCTACTTTTTTTCGTACCTCTTGTTTGAAGAGTCGGAAAAGTTTTAATAATAATAATAATAAGAAGAAGAAGAAGAAGAAGAAGCAAGAAAAAAATATATAAAATAATTAAATTTAAAAAGTAAAGAAAAAGAAACAGTGGCTCTGAAGTAAATTGTTGATTTTATTATTTATTTATTTATTATAGTTTATCTCTCTCTCTCTTTCAATACATAAATTACCAACTATAATTATTAGTACTAATGTATGTATATCAGGTACAACAAAAATGTTGTTGTTTTCGTAACCTTTGTTGAACTTTTTTTTATTTTGTTAATGATCTGTATTCAAGCTAACAGTACAATCACGAGTTACGCGTCATCAATTACTTTCTTTACGTTACGGTGTGTTCGATTGTTGAAACCGATTTGACCTCCGACTTAAGAAGGGGGAATACCCTTGTGTGACTCCGGCCTTGAGAAAGGGGAATACCCTTGTGGGACTTCCAGTGTCATGCTATGGACTGTCTTGATGAAAATTATAAATATAATTGATTCAAAGACAGAAAATTTATGCTTGCTATGGCTGTGGACTGGCAGGTAAACGCTTGATAGTCTAATACAATCAGTTATTGTAAGAGCTTCAGCTTGTTTTGATTTTAATGAGTTAGTCACTGAACAGAAGTATCGTCAGACGAAACGAAATCGTTTAATAGTTCAACATAAAAGTTTAATTGTTTTAGAAGCCAGTAAGATACAACAATAATTTTCACTTTTGATTATTCATAATTAACATACGTACTTGATTTATACTAGTAGATACTTTTCAAACAAATATTTTAAAATAAAATTTATAACTCGATACTGTTTTAACAAGTAACTTACCACATCAGGAAACAATATTTGATTTTTTGTTGTAACAACAACAACAAATAGACGAGTATTTGATGAACAAAATTTAATTTAGTCAGAAAACTACCAATATTTGGTATATAGTTGGACATAAATTATAAGGAAAATTAATGACTGCTGTCTATTTAATTCTTTCTTATGATGATATTGTCAAATATTTTCCCCAGTCACTGTCTGGTAAACAAAACTATACTAAATGCTAAAGCTGTGAAAACATATAATATACATTTTTCTGATCACCCAATTAATTAATTTTGCTGAAACACTTGTATGCCCACAGTGAAAGGAAATATAAACATCAGTTGTTCACATGTGTGCCTTAATTTAAACTGTGTCTTAAAATCTGTTATCTTCTGTAGTTGTTAATTCTGAATATATCTGTTGTTTTCTAAGCAATTAAAACATACTAAAGTCAGTTCATTGTGATCCTACAGCAGATATTATCTTCTGTATTAACACCTGCAAAATGCAGCAGCATTCATTTAAATAATAACAAATATTGAAATTTTAACAATACAGTAAGTTTATACTTTTTATTATACATATATTTTTACAATGAAATAAGTTTTTGGATTTCATTTAAAAGATATAAACATCAGGACAGCAAAAAGAATTGTTATTTTTTAGCGAAATTAATCAGTACCAACTGTTTACACTTGTAGATAATACACATTTACAAGAAAATAATATAAATATATTTTTTATATCTAAAAATAAATAAATTCTTATTTTTATTATATATGATAATTCAAAGGATTTTAGACTATCATAAAGTATGACAAAAAAATTAAAATCTCTTAATGATACATAATGGCTGAATAATAATAATAATAATAATAATAATAATAATAATAATAATAATAATAATAATAATAATAACTGTAATGATACTAATAATAATAAGAACAACGACAATGATAATAATAACTGGAGTATACAAAACGTGACGGTAACATTTATTAGGATATTTTAAAGAAACACTATAAAGATGTATTTTTATCTCTAATATATTTTTCTCTTTCGCTGTTTAATGACAGTAATTTTAGAATCTTGGAAGTATGTAGTGGATTCAAATTTTGTGCTTTTGAATATAACTGAAAAGCTGTATATATATATAAACAAAAAGCTAAAATCTTCGTTTTATTTAAATTAATTTATTTTATTTTGCATATTGCAGTCATGTATAATTAATTGGATTTAAAGTTTAGGAAATGTTAGACTGCAGTTTTTCCCTTTCGTTTTGTTCTCGATAGTCGTTCAAAAGCTTAGCTTTAGTCTAGATAATTACAAAATAAATTTAAATAAGGAAAGAAAAAAATAATAACAATGGCTCTGTAATAAGTTGCTTAGTTTATTATTTATTTATTATAACATATTTTCTATCTATCTATCTATCTATCTATCTATCTGAAGTAAGTGAAACAAAATTGTGTAGATTTTATTTATTATTTTGCTTGAGAATCAGACGACTCCATTACACTTTCTGAACACTGGAAAGTACTCAATACATAAATTTACAACAAAAATTATTAGTAGTAATGTATGTGAATCAGATACGACAAAAATGTTTTTGTTTTCGGAACATTCGTTGAACGTTTCAGTCGATGCACACCTAATATAATCTAGTTGTTGGAAAATTACTTTATTTAGAATTTATATATATATATCAATTAGGGATCTTTATTCAGTAAAAATAACCAATTTTAAGCTAATAGTACAATCACGAGTGTATGACCCATGAACTGTGCATGTGTTCTTCAGATAAAACGCTTTACGGTTATGTTCGGTTGTTGCAAACCGGTTTTTATTTGTTATAGTTCGAAACGTACAGTTTCAACAATTGTGTCAATTTCTTTGTTTTCTCATTTTAGCAATCGGTTTTAGTTCCCAAATATCTTAACATTATAAGCTGGATATATGCCAAAAACGAACATGGCCTTAATCAAGGGGAAATCCCTTGTTGGAAAGTACGGAAGAAAATTATAAATATAATTCCATTGAAGGATAGAATATTTAATCTTGTACTGGCTGTGAACTGTCATGTAAAAGACTGGTGCAGTTTTCCAGCATCAGTTATTGTTTTACAACAAGGTATTAATGCTATTTACATTGTAACTGTGACGTTGTTTTGATTTTAATGAGTGAGCCACAGAACAGAAATGTGAAACGAAATCAAACCGGTATTTGAGTCGTTTTTAATATTTCAAATTAAAAGTTAAACTATTTCAGCAGTCAGTGAGATTGAACTAGTTTTCTCTTAATGATTATTCATTAATAGATACTTTTCAATATAATACATATTTTTAAATATAATTAGTTACTCATTACTGTTGCTTTTGACAGATCCTATTGGCTTATCTGTTGGCTTTATTTTAAAGAAATAAAAACAAATCTACAAAATTTGATTTATATAACCAAATTAAAAAAAAAAAAAAAAAAAAAAAAACCAATCACATACTGTTTTCATAACTGCTTTTCTCAAAGACCTAATATAATTATTTCAACATTAAACTTTATCATGGATAAACATTTACAAAAGAATAAAATCTAAGAAAAACAGAAAACATCTTATAAAAAAAAAGTAAATCCCCCCAAAAAAAATCAGAGAAAAGTAATAAAGGCAGAATCTGGACTGTAATGTTCAGCTATAAGTTTGCATAAGCAGAAACTGTTTTACTTCTGTTGCTGTTAACTCTGTATTTTTGTTATTACTATTATTATTATATATATGTATTATTGTTTATTTTTTAAATACAGTCAAAGCCCAATTTATTTCAAAGTGTGAAATACTTGGTTACATTTTTAATTAACAAGGAAAAGAAAAGAAAAGAAATCAAATTCTCTTATTTGGTCAACTAGGTTAAATATTTATAAACAGAATATAAAACATAAAGTTTTTATTGTTTCAAAAAAGAGAGAAAGAATTACCACTATATATATATTAACAAAAATTAAAACAATAAATAAATAAATAAAACTCATAATAAACCAGGGAGTATGTATTTTATGCAGGTAATTTGTAAAAAACAAATCGAAATGTAAGGAAGATAAATCAAATAAAGAAAGAAAGAAAGGAAGGAAGGAAGAAAAACAACAACAAATGAATGAACGTACAAACAGATACAATATAATAAATATTAAGCAAACAAGAACGCGAACAAGAAAATAAATAACCAACTATCCAACTAACCAAACAAACAAATAAATAACATAAATAATGTTAATAAAATATACATAAAGAAAATACTCACCAGCTTCGGTCATGAGAAGAAATAAAAACAGGCAGAAACAAAGTATCCATGACTTTTTTAAAATAAAATAATAAAAACATATTCTGGGGAGGGGGAAAAATGTAAAGTGTGTTTTATTATTACTATTATTATCATTATTATCATTATCGTTATCTTTGTTATTATTATTATTATTATTATTATTATCATCATCATCATCTAATGTTTAATAGTCCTCGTGGAACATACAGTAAAGAGAAAAAAAGAAAAAAAAAAAAAAAAAACAGTTTACATTTCAATATTTTCTTTAAGAAAAAAATAAAATAAAATATTAACATTTATTTTATCATTAGCGATTAATATTAAAATTCTTACCTGCATATATCGTATTGTAAATATCTTCGTAGGAACAGTAATGGCGGAACAACACGCTGCGAAATGTTCTCTTTGTTGTCAAAGGAAAGAAGAAAAAGCAAACAAAAATATCTGAGGTATTAAAATTTATTTAAACTTGTTCCTCGGAGGTCGTTGTTCGATAAAAATGTGTTTTGCTTCAAAATGCGGAAAACTATTAAAGAAACTGGAGAGAGATGTTCATAAAAACACGTAAACAGTTTTAGAAAGATTTTCCTGAACTGTCAAACGAGGTTTAAACGCTGATTTGGTTTTATATGTTTTGTGCTACTTCTTCTTCTTCTTCTTCTTCTTTAAAGAAAATATTGAAATTTGAACTGCGTTTTTTTTCTTCAGTAGATTTATTTGTTCTACGAGGAGGTTAAACATTAGACGATGATGATGATGATGATGTTAATAATAACGATAATTATAACTATAATGATATGATGATAATGATGATGATTATACACGCTTTTTTTTATTTCTCTAAGTCATGCATATACACACGGACAGACATACAGATAAGTAGCGAGAAAATCAGATAGGAAGAGAAAGGTATGTTAGTAGTAGTAGATATAGTATAGTAGTAGTATTAGTAATAGTAGATATAGTATAGTAGTAGTAGTAGTAGTACTAGTATTGGTAGTAGTAGCAGTAATAGTAATTAGAGTAGCAGAAGTAATTATAGAAGTAGAAACAGTAGCAATATAATTAATTATCAAATGTTAAAAGTCTAGAGCAGGAGTAGTATTAGTATTATAGTAGTATTAGTATTAGTAGTGGTAGTGGCTGTAGTAACAGTATGTAGTTGTAGTGGTAATAACAATAGCAGTAACAGTGGTAGTGTTAGTCGTCATCGTCGTTTTGATATATATTAGTAGGGTAGTGGTACCAACATCTGTATAAGTATTGCGTGTGTTGTATTATTATTATTATTTAATGAGCGGTTGATATTGATTAATTTATAGATTATATATATATGTATCATTATATCTATCTATCTATCTATCTATCTATCTATCTATCTATCTATCTATCGCTAAAATCTTTGTTTCATTTGATTTCATTTGATTTATTTATTTTAGCTATTCCAGTCACGTATCATTAATTGCATTTAAACTTCGGATTAATTGTTATTTCAGGACATTTAGATTGGAGTTATTTCCCGTTCGTTTAATTCTCAGTAGTTAAAAAGATTGGCTTTAGATTCTTACAGATAAACAAACAAACAAACAAACAAACAAACAAATAAATAAAGAAATACTGAATTATATATATAAAAATAATAAAAATAAAAAAAATATATAAATAAAATAACAGGGCTTCGGAGGAAGTTTGTGTTATGCAAGATCTATTTTTTTCGTACCTCTTGTTTGAAGAATCGGAAAAGTTTTAATAATAATAATAATAATAATAATAATAATAATAATATAATAACAACAAGAACAAGAACAACAACAACAACAAGCAAGAAAAAAAATCTATAAAAGAATTAAATTTAAAAAAGTAAAGAAAAAGAAACAGTGGCTCTGAAGTAAGTTGTTGATTTTATTATTTATTTATTATAGTTTATCTCTCTCTCTCTCTCTCTCTCTCTCTCTCTCTCTCTCTCTCTCTCTCTCTCTCTCTCTCTCTCTCTCTCTCTCTCTCTCTCTCTCTCTCTCAATACATAAATTACCAACTATAATTATTAGTAATAATGTATGTATATCAGGTACAACAAAAATGTTGTTGCTTTCGTAACCTTTGTTGAACTTTTTTTGTTGTTAATGATCTGTATTCAAGCTAACAGTACAATCACGAGTTACACGTCATCAATTGCGCGTACTTTCGTTACGCTACGGTGCGGTTTGACTCCTGCCTTGAGAAAGGGGCATACCCTTGTGGGATTTCCAGTGTCATGCAATGGACTGTCCTGATGAAAATTACAAATATAATTGATCCAAAGACAGAATATTTATGCTTGCTATGGCTGTGGACTGGTAGGTAAGCGCATGATATAGACAATACAATCAGTTATTGTAACAGCTCTAGGTGGTTTTGATTTTAATGAGTTAGTCACTCAACAGAAGTATCGTCAGACAAAACGAAATCGTTTAATAGTTCAACATAAAAGTTTAATTGTTTTAGAAGCCAGTAAGATACAACAATAGTTTTCACTTTTGATTATTCATAAATAACATACATACTTGACTTATACTAGTAGATACTTTTCAAACAAATATTTTAAAATAAAATTTATAACTCGATACTGTTTTAACAAGTAACTTACCACATGAGGAAACAATATTTGATTTTTTGTTGTAACAACAACAACAAATAGACGAGTATTTGATAAACAAAATTTAATTTAGTCAGAAAACTACCAATATTTGGTGTATAGTTGGACATAAATTATAAGGAAAATTAATGACTGCTGTCTATTTAATTCTTTCTTATGATGATATTGTCAAATATTTTCCCCAGTCACTGTCTGGTAAACAAAACTATACTAAATGCTAAAGCTGTGAAAACATATAATATAGATTTTTCTGATCACCCAATTATTTAATTTTGCTGAAACACTTGTACACCCACAATGAATGGAAATAAAAAAAATCAGTTGTTCACAGGTGTGCCTTAATTTAAACTGTCTTAAAATCTGTTATTTTCTATAGTTGTTAAGAAATTTTGTTTATATTTTATTTTTTATTATTTTTTTTTCTTCAGAAAATTCTTTGCCAGTCGTTTTTAGAATCACATGTAGTTAAAATCTGTTATTTTCTATAGTTGGTTATTCTGAATATATCTGTTGTTTTCTAAGCATTTAAAACATACTAAAGACAGTTCATTGTGATCCTACAGCAGATAATATCTTCTGTATTAACACCTGCAAAATGCAGCAGCATTCATTTAAATAATAACAAATATTGAAATTTTAACAATATATCATGCAGTAAAAGTAGGTTTATACTTTTTATTATATATATATTTTTACAATGAAATAAGTTTTTGGATTTGATTTAAAAGATATAAACATAAGGACAGCAAAAAGAATTGTTATTTTTGGCGAAATTAATCACTACAAACTATATACACTTATAGATAATACTCATTTACAACAAAATAATATAAATATATTTTTTATATTTAAAAATAAATAAATAAAATATAATAAAAAGGCGGTGAATCATTTTCTAACAACGAACGGTGCATAAGGATTTTTTACTGTTTAAATTGCTTTATTAATTCTTTGTTTAAGGTTGTTTTTTGTTTATTTTCTGGATTTTTTATAATAAGAAAATGAATACATTTCTGAGGTGTGAAGAGATAAAATCCAAAGCTAAAATGAAAGCATTTGTCTGAGATTTTTTCTGGAGTGCTTTTCAAGATTGCTCATTTACATAATTTTTCTTCTTCTTTATCATTAATATTTATTTCTCTTCTCTGGTGTTCGTTCAACAAATGTATTTTATTGTTATTTGAATTACATGCTTTAGGCGCATTTATAAAAAGAACAAAACAACAACAAAACAAAACAAACAATAAAAAAGAAAAAAACAATCCAACAACACACACACACACACAAAACCCCAGGAAAACGAGGAAACCAAACCATTCACCAATACATATATAAATTAATACATATTTTTATTTGAATTAACATAATGCAATAAAATAAATTAAATAGGTCTTAACGAGAATTGTTTAGTAACTGTAGTTAACTCATACAAACTGATAACATAACTGACCCCTCTGCCATACATGATTGACAGCTAGTATTGCGTGCATCATCGTTTGCCATTAAACAAACAGGTAGACAACAATGAATCGTTTGTGTTATTGAATGCGTGCGGAAGCCTAACCACAGTCGTAGTAAAGAGATGTGTAACAGCGGCGATCGCTATCCAGAACGAGTAGTTGTGTAAAATTCGTGTCTTTTCGAAAGGCAGAATGAAATTTATAAAAAGCCTGAAATCTATTACTTTATACGGAAGGCGACAGGAACACCTGAATCCATTTTATTAGTAATATAAATTTGCCCTTTTGATATTTGAAGACACAGTAAATGTTTTGATATTAAACTGATTCCAAGTGCATAACGAGATGTCACTTTACATACAGTTCACTGTACAATAAAAACAATTTATATATACTTTTCTGACATAAAGTATATTTTTTTTTCTGACATAAAATTTTTTTTTTTTCTGACTACAAACAGGAAAAATTAGAATTATTTAATTTCATGCAACAAACAGTACTAAAATTATAAATGAAATTTAACATAATTAATAAAATATTTAATTTTATTTTTTGGTAAAATAAATTTATGAATAAAACAACTGTTAAAATTTAATTTAAATAACTGTTATTGTTTATTGGAATAAAAATGTAAGAAGTAAAAATGATAAAAGATAAAAGAAATAAAACAAAAAGAAATAGAGAAATAAGAAATCAAAACTTTTGAATAATTCATACAGTATTAACATGTCTGTTATTGTTTTCATGGATGGAAATTTTAAGCTTTTAAAATGTTCTGCCATTTAAAAGAATAGTTAAAACTGTTCCAGTGACCTATAAGGCTGGAGATGTGTTAATTCAATTACTGAATGAGAAAAATATATCACTTAGTTATTACATCCGTTGTGTATATATATACAATAAATATCTCATTAAAATAAGCAAAGTACACTTGTTGAAAATTATTAATGTATAGGGAAGTAACATTGTTACTTTATATTTATTATTTTGTATATGATCACCATAAATAACACAGTTTAAAAAAATATTAAAACTAGATTAAATGAACACACATTATTATTTTATCTGTTGGCTTACCTTTAAAGAAATCAAAACAAATCTAAAAAATTAATATAACCAAATTATATGAAAAAAGAAAAAGAAAGAAAGAAAGAAAATAAAAAACCCAGTCACAATGAAAACAGTAACTACGTTTGTCAAAGACCTAATATAATTATTTCATCATGGATAAACATTATTAGAAGAATAAAGACTAAGAGTAACAGAAAACATCTTATATAAAAATAATAAAAAATCAGAGATAAGTAACAAAGGCAGAATCTGGACTGTAATGTCCCCCTATAAGTTTGCATAAGCAGAAATTGTTTTACTTCTGATGTATTTCACATGACAAAACTCATTGACAACACACAACTTAAACAGCAACTGTTTCTCTCTTAAAGTGTTTCTTTAATAGTGTTTCCTTTGATAACGTGTACACAGTATCTAAAAAACAAAACAATCAGTTTATTAAGTACATAAAAAAAAAAACAAAAAAAAAAAAACAAGGTTAAACAGAAATAAACAAATAGATAAATGTAATAAAAATAACGTATATACTGGTGATGATTTACTTAAGTTAATAAATTCATAATAAAATTTGATCAGAATGTAATTTTTCTTTCGACTAATTTTGTAATTCGTAAAAAAAAAACTCACTATAAGAATTAAAAAAAATGTATAATTTTAGATTCTTTTTGTACAAGGAAGCAGAATTAACATTTTCCCTTTCTTAGTTAGTGACAAGTATTTTCTCATGGAAATATATAAAAATCACCCACATTGTTGTTAACTCAGTATTTTTGTTATCATTGCTGTGTTTTTTTTTGGTTTTGGTTTTAAATAGAGTCGCAGCCCAAGAAAAGAAAAGAAAAGAAATAAAATTCTGTTATTTGTTCAACTAGGTTAGGTAAAAATGGTGCCCCATCATTCCAAAACATGTTAACATCGTGAATGTAACCTTCACTGAAGAACTGAAACCCTGGTGACGGCTTGTCGAAGATATTGTGGTATCTCTTTAAAAAATCCAGACAAATTCACCGACAGATCGGAGATTTTAGTCCTTTATCTACATGATTCGGCCGCGTTTATTTTAAGCGTGTTGTGTTTATCACAGTTGGGTTACCTCCCTTTTGGTGTCGGAGTTAACTTTGCTGTGCTGAGAGGTCAGTTTGATTAGAATTCAGATTTTATCATTATGATTTTGAAAATTTCAGCATTTGCATTTTGTAAACACAACATTTTATTATTTATTACATCTTTAAAATGTTCTAAATTTTTATTTTTGGTTCGTGCAGTTGCTCGGAACAAAATACAAATTAAATAATAAAAAAAGAAAGTAAACAATAAATGATAATAATCACTATAAGTATTTAAAAATAGAAGAAAAAATGCAACAAATATAATTTATGATTATGCAGAACGTAAAAAAAAACATCTTCAGTGATGAAAATAGTGATGTCGGTGATTATGACAAAATGTTAAGCATATGTTTCTGTACTGCTGTTTATTTATAAACAGAATATAAATCATAAAGTTTTTATTGTTCAAAAAGAAGAGAAAGAATTACCACTTCGGATCCAAGTTTGTAATAGTAAAAAAGAAAAAAAAACCCAGAAAACAAACATATATATATATAAATAAAAATAAATAAAAAAATAAATAAATAACAATACAAATAAATACAATATAATAAATATTAAACAAACAAGAACGCAAACAAATAAATAAATAATATAAGGAATAACCAACTATCCAACTAACCAAAGAAAAAATTAAATAAATAACATAAATAATGTTAATAAAATATACACAAAGAAAATACTCACCAGCTTCGGTCAACAAAAGAAATAAAAACACAGGCAGAAATATGGCATCCATCACTTTTCTAAAATAAAACAATAAAAACATATACTGGGGAGGGGAAAAAAATGAAAAGTGTGTTTTATTATTACTATTATGATCATTATCATTATTATTATCATTACCGTTATCTTTGTTATTATTATTATTATTATTATTATTATTATTACCATCATCATGATCATCATCATCATCATCATGGTCATCATCATCTAATTTTTAATAGTCCTCGTGGAACATATAGTAATGAGAAAAAACGAAAAGAAAAAAAACAGTTTACATTTCAGTATTTTCTTTAAGAAAAAAATAAACTAAAATATTAACATTTATGTTATCATTAGCGATTAATATTAAAATTCTTACCTGCATATATCGTTTTGTAAATATCTTCGTAGCAACATTAATGGCGGAACAACACGCTGTGAAATGTTATCTTTATTGTCAAAGGAAAGAAGAAAAAGCAAACAAACATATCTGAGGTATTAAAATTTATTTAAACTTGTTCCTCGGAGGTCGATGTTTGGCGGTCGATTTTCCTGAACTGTGAAACGAGGTGATAAACGTTGATTTGGTTTTATATGTTTTGTGCTTCTTCTTCTTCTTCTTCTTTAAAGAAAATATTGAAATTTGAACTGGTTTTTTTTTTCTTCAGTGGTTTTATTTGTTCTATAAGGAATTCGGGGAAAACCTTTACTTTTATTTAGAATTTTTCCTAACTAGTTTGTCTAATCAGTAACCTACAACTGATATGAGTCGCTAATAGAACAGACAACCATCATACCCACACAAAAAACAAAAACAAAAAAAAACCCATACATTTTTATTTTTATTTTCGTTAATGATCCGTATTCAGTACAAATAAACCCGTTAGCTAACAGTACCATCACCAGTTACTCGCCACGAACTGCGCATGCTTTCGCTAAGCTACGGTGCTGTTCGATTGTTGCAAACCGGTTTTTATTTCTCACAGTCTGAAACGTACATTTTCAAGTGACAGCGTCATTCTGTATGTTTTCTGGTTTTAGCCCACACAATCATCAGCAACCGGTTTTGGCTGCCAGGTATCTTGACATTACAAACGAACACGGATTTAAGCAAGGGAAAATCCCTTTTTGGAAAGTCGTGGAAGGGACTGTGCTGATCAAATTATAAATATAATTCCACTGAAGGATAGAATATTTAAGCTTGTACTGGCTGTGGACTGGTAGGTAAACGCGTAACGTAGTTTAAAAGAATCAATTATTGTCTAAAAACAATCAGTTATTGTCTTAAAACAACGTGTTAATGTTATTAACATTGTGACAGTGTTAGGTTGTTTTGATTTTAATGAGTCGGTCATGGAACAAATACGAAACGAAATGAAATTGTTATTTCCGACGTTTTTAAAACTTTAACTTAAACGTTAAACTATCTCAGCAGTCAATGAGTTTGAACTTAAGTTTTCTCTTTTGATTATTCATAAATAACATACGTACTTCATTAATAGTTACTTTTCCCAAAACATATTTTTAAATATAATTAATTATTCATTAGTTGCTTTTTATTGGTCGGTTTTAACAAGTACCTTCCCATATCTGTAAGGAATATTTGATTATTGATGGTAATAACAAGAACAACAACAACAAAAAATAGTCCAGTACTCGATAAACAACATTTAGTCCGTAAATTACCAAGGTTTGGTATATGGTTGGATACAAATTGTAATGAAAATTAATGACTGCTGTCTGTTTAGTTCATATGCTGATATTGTCAAATATTTCCTCCAGTCACTCACTAGGAAGGAAAAATATACTAAATGGTACACTGATGTTTGTTTACAGATGTGGATCTGTCAACTGTGATGGAAACTGCTCATCAATGTGAACAACAAATACACATGCCAAATCAAAATATGGAAGTAGAGAATCCCAGTCAGCCAACAGAGCCTGGTAGGACAACAGCAAGGGTTGCACCACAGAATCCTCAACCAACACAAAGTCTTCCTTCAGAACCAGGTAAATAAAAAACCAAAATACCCAAAACCTTCTTAAATGACCCGACAATCAGAGAACTGATAACTTAATTTGTATTCTAACTTTATCTTGAAAATAAATTAATGTAGAAACTTTCCTGAAAACGATCAGATAACATCAATGTTTCTGTAATTTATTCTCAAGGATTTCCATTTTGTAACTTATCATTTTACTTCTATCAATTATTTCAACTTTTCTATTATTTATTATGCCTTCAACAATTTCAACATTACTAATAAATAAAAAGGGAAATGACAGCAGCTATTACTCAGACTAATTATTTTTAATCAAATTCTATATTAGGAAGTAACTTGATTATTTATGGTAATAACAATAACAACAAACAGAAGAGTATTTGATAAACAAAATTAATTTAGTCAGTAAACTGGCAATATTTGGTGTATGGTTGGATATAAATTATTATGAAAATTAGTGAATGCTGTCTATTTATTTCATATGCTGATATTGTCAGATATTCTCTCCAGTCACTCACTAGGAAACAAAAATATACTAAATGGTAACACTGATGTTTGTTTACAGATGTGGATCTGTCAACTGTGATTGAAACTGCTCATCAGTGTGAACAACAAGTACACATGCCAAAAAAAAAGATGAAAGTAGACTATCCCAGTCAGCCAACAGAGCCTGGTAGGACAACAGCAAAGGTTGCACCACAGAATCTTCAACCAACACAAAGTCCTCCTTCAGAACCAGGTAAACAAAAAACCCAAATCCCCAAAACCTTTTTAAATGACGCAATAATCAGAGAACTGATACCTTAATTTGTATTCTGAATTTTTATTTTGGACAAAGAAAAAAAAAAAAAAAAAAGTAATGTTATAATATTCCTGTAAATGATCACATTACATTAGTGTTTCTATAATTTATTCTCAAGGAGTTCCATCTTTTAACCGATCCAGGTAAATAAAAATCCGAAACCCCTAAAACCTTCTTAAATGACCCAAGTATCATAAATCTAATAACTTAATTTGTATTGTAAATATTTATTTTCACAAAAAAGAGAAACAAAAAAGAAAAAAGCAGTAAAATAATATTCCTCTAAATGATTAGATTATATTAGTGTTTCTATAATTTATTCTCAAGGATTTCCATATTTTAACTAATCTTATTCGTTTTATCAATTGTTTCAACTTTTCTATTATTTATTATGCCTTCAACAATTTCAACATTACTAATAAATAAAAAGGAAAATGACAGCAGCTATTACTCAGGCTAATTATTTTTAATCAAATACTATATTAGGAAGTAACTTGATTATTTATGGTAATAAGAATAACAACAAACAGAAGAGCATTTGATAAACAAAATTAATTTAGTCAGTAAACTGGCAATATTTGCTGTATGGTTGGATATAAATTATTATGAAATTTAGTGATTGCTGTCTATTTAGTTCATATGCTGATATTGTCAGATATATTGCCCAGTCACTCACCAGGAAACAAAAAATATACTAAATGGTAACACTGATGTTTGTTTACAGATGTGGATCTGTCAACTGTGATTGAAACTGCTCATCAGTGTGAACAACAAGTACACATGCCAAATCAAAATATGGAAGTAGACTATCCCAGTCAGCCAACAGAGCCTGGTAGGACAACAGCAAGGGTTGCACCACAGAATTCTCAACCAACACAAAGTCTTCCTTCAGAACCAGGTAAATAAAAAACCCAAACCCCCAAAACCTTCTTAAATGTCAGAGAACTGATACCTTAATTTGTATTGTAAATTTTTATTTTGGAAAAAGAAAAAAAAAAAAAAAAGAAAGAAACGAAAAGCAATGTAATAATATTCCTGTAAATGAGCAGATTACATTAGCGTTTCTACAATTTATTCTCAAGGATTTTCTTCTTTTAATCTATCTTATTAGTTCTATCAATTGTTTCAACTTTTCTGTTATTTATTATGCCTTCAACAATTTCAACATTACTAATAAATAAAAAGGGAAATGGCAGCAGCTATTACTCAGGCTAATTATGTGTAATCAAATACTATATTAGGAAGTAACTTGATTATTTATCGTAATAAGAAAAGCAACAAACAGATCTGTATTTGATAAAGAAAATTAATTTAGCCAATAAACTACGCAGATTTGGGGTATGGATGGATATAAATTATAATAAAAATTAGTGATTGCTGACTATTTAGTTCATATGATGATACTGTCAGATATTTTCCCCAGTCACTCACTAGGAAAGAAAAATATACTGAATGGTAACATGATGGTTGTTTACAGATGTGGATCTGTCAACTCTGATTGAAACTGCTCATCAGTCTGAACAACAAGTACACATGCCAAATCAAAATACTGAAGTAGAAAATCCCAGTCAGCCAACAGAGCCTGGTAAGACAACAGCAAGGGTTGTACCACAGAATCCTCAACCAACACAAAGTCTTCCTTCAGAACCAGGTAAATAAAAAACCAAAACCCCTAAAACCTTCTTAAATGACCCAACAATCATAAAACTAATAACTTAATGTGTACTATAAGTTTATTTTTCAAAAATAAAAATTAAAAAAAATTAAAAAAAGCCGTGTAATAATATTCCTGTAAATGATTAGATTACATTAGTGTTTCTATAAGTTATTCTGAAGGATTTCAATATTTTAACTAATCTTATTAGTTTTATCAATTGTTTCAACTCTTCTATTATTTATTATGCCTTCAACAATTTCAACATTACTAATAAATAAAAAGGATAATGACAGCAGCTGTTACTCAGGCTAATTATGTATAATCAAATACTATATTAGGAAGTAACTTGATTATTTATGGTAATAACAATAACAACAAACAGACCAGTATTTGATAAACGAAATTAATTTAGTCAATAAAGTACCAAGATTTGGTGTTTGGTTGGATAAAAATTATAATGAAAATTAGTGATTGCTGTCTATTTAGTTCATATGCTGATATTGTCAGATATATTGCCCAGTCACTCACCAGGAAACAAAAAATATACTAAATGGTAACACTGATGTTTGTTTACAGATGTGGATCTGTCAACTGTGATTGAAACTGCTCATCAATGTGAAGAAATAGTACACATGCCAAATCAAAATATGGAAGTAAACTATCCCAGTCAGCCAAGAGAGCCTGGTAGGACAACAGGAAGGGTTGCACCAGAGAATCCTCAACCAACACAAAGTCCTCCTTCAGTACCTGGTAAAAAAAAAAAAAAAAAAAAAAAAACACCTCTAAACCTTCTTAAATGACTGAAGAATCAGAAAACTAACAACTTAATTTGAATTGTAACTTTATCTTCAAAATAAATTAATGGAGAAACTTTCCTAAAAACGATCAGATAACATCAATGTTTCTGTAATTTATTCTCAAGGATTTCCATTTTGTAACTTATCATTTTACTTCTATCAATTATTTCAACTTTTCCATTATTTATTATGCCTTCAGCAATTTCAACATTACTAATAAATAAAAAGGAAAATGACAGCAGCTATTACTCAGGCTAATTATTTTTAATCAAATTCTATATTAGGAAGTAACTTGATTATTTATGGTAATAACAATAACAACAAACAGAAGAGTATTTGATAAACAAAATTAATTTAGTCAGTAAACTGGCAATATTTGGTGTATGGTTGGATATGAATTATTATGAAAATTAGTGAATGCTGTCTATTTATTTCATATGCTGATATTGTCAGATATTCTCTCCAGTCACTCACTAGGAAACAAAAATATACTAAATGGTAACACTGATGTTTGTTTACAGATGTGGATCCGTCAACTCTGATTGAAACTGCTCATCAGTGTGAACAAGAAGTAAACATGCCAAAAAAAAAGATGGAAGTAGACTATCCCAGTCAGCCAACAGAACCTGGTAGGAGAACAGCAAGGGTTGCACCACAGAATCTTCAACCAACACAAAGTCCTCCTTCAGAACCAGGTAAACAAAAAAAACAACCCCAAACCTTCTTAAATGACGGAGGAAACATAAAACTGATAACTTAATTTGTATTGTAACTTTATCTCGAAAATAAATTAATATAGAAACTTTCCTAAAAACGATCAGATAACATCAATGTTTCTGTAATTTATTCTCAAGGATTTCCATTTTGTAACTTATCATTTTACTTCTATCAGTTGTTTCAACTTTTCAATTATTTATTATGCCTTCAACAATTTCAACATTACTAATAAATAAAAAGGATAATGACAGCAGCTGTTACTCAGGCTAATTATGTATAATCAAATACTATATTAGGAAGTAACTTGATTATTTATGGTAATAACAATAACAACAAACAGACCAGTATTTGTTAAACGAAATTAATTTAGTCAATAAAGTACCAAGATTTGGTGTATGGTTGGATAAAAATTATAATGAAAATTAGTGATTGCTGTCTATTTAGTTCATATGCTGATATTGTCAGATATATTGCCCAGTCACTCACCAGGAAACAAAAAATATACTAAATGGTAACACTGATGTTTGTTTACAGATGTGGATCTGTCAACTGTGATTGAAACTGCTCATCAATGTGAAGAACAAGTACACATGCCAAATCAAAATACTGAAGTAGAGAATCCCAGTCAGCCAACAGAGCCTGGTAGGACAACAGCAAGGGTTGTACTACAGAATCCACAACCAACACAAAGTCTTCCTTCAGAAACAGGTAAATAAAGAACCAAAACCCCCAAAACCTTAAATGACCCAACAATCAGAGAACTGATACCTTAATTTGTATTGTAAATTTTTATTTTGGATAAAGAAAAAAAAAAAAAAAAAAAAAGGAAAAGAAAAGCAATGTAATAATATTCCTGTAAATGATCAGATTAGATTAGTGTTTCTATAATTTATTCTCAAGGATTTCCATCTTTTAACCGATCTTATTAGTTCTATCAATTGTTTCAACTTTTCCATTATTTATTATGCCTTCAACAGTTTCAACATTACTAATAAATAAAAAGGGAAATGGCAGCAGCTATTACTCAGGCTAATTATGTATAATCAAATACTATATTAGGAAGTAACTTGATTATTTATCGTCATAAGAAAAGCAACAAACAGATCTGTATTTGATAAAGAAAATTAATTTAGCCAATAAACTACGCAGATTTGGGGTATGGATGGATATAAATTATAATGAAAATTAGTGATTGCTGTCTATTTAGTTCATATGCTGATATTGTCAGATATATTGCCCAGTCACTCACCAGGAAACAAAAAATATACTAAATGGTAACACTGATGTTTGTTTACAGATGTGGATCTGTCAACTGTGATTGAAACTGCTCATCAATGTGAAGAAATAGTACACATGCCAAATCAAAATATGGAAGTAAACTATCCCAGTCAGCCAAGAGAGCCTGGTAGGACAACAGGAAGGGTTGCACCAGAGAATCCTCAACCAACACAAAGTCCTCCTTCAGTACCTGGTAAAAAAACACCTCTAAACCTTCTTAAATGACTGAAGAATCAGAAAACTAACAACTTAATTTGAATTGTAACTTTATCTTCAAAATAAATTAATGGAGAAACTTTCCTAAAAACGATCAGATAACATCAATGTTTCTGTAATTTATTCTCAAGGATTTCCATTTTGTAACTTATCATTTTACTTCTATCAGTTGTTTCAACTTTTCCATTATTTATTATGCCTTCAACAATTTCAACATTACTAATAAATAAAAAGGGAAATGGCAGCAGCTATTACTCAGACTAATTATGTATAATCAAATAGTATATTAGGAAGTAACTTGATTATTTATGGTAATAACAATAAGAAAAAACAGGCCAGTATTTGATAAACAAAATTAATTTAGTCAATAAACTACCAAGGTTTGGTGTATGGTTGGATATAAACTATAACGAAAACTAGTAATTGATGTCTATTTAGATCATTTCTGATATAGTCAGATATTTTCCCCAGTCACTCACTAGGAAAGAAAAATATACTAAATGGTAACACTGATGTTTGTTTACAGATGTGGATCTGTCAACTGTGATTGAAACTGCTCATCAATGTGAAGAACAAGTACACATGCCAAATCAAAATACTGAAGTAGAGAATCCCAGTCAGCCAACAGAGCCTGGTAAGACAACAGCAAGGGTTGTACCACAGAATCCTCAACCAACAGAAAGTCTTCCTTCAGAACCAGGTAAATAAAAAACCAAAACCCCTAAAACCTTCTTAAATGACCCAACAATCATAAAACTAATAACTTAATGTGTACTATAAGTTTATTTTTCAAAAATAAAAATTAAAAAAAATTAAAAAAAGCCGTGTAATAATATTCCTGTAAATGATTAGATTACATTAGTGTTTCTATAAGTTATTCTGAAGGATTTCCATATTTTAACTAATCTTATTAGTTTTATCAATTGTTTCAACTCTTCTATTATTTATTATGCCTTCAACAATTTCAACATTACTAATAAATAAAAAGGATAATGACAGCAGCTGTTACTCAGGCTAATTATGTATAATCAAATACTATATTAGGAAGTAACTTGATTATTTATGGTAATAACAATAACAACAAACAGACCAGTATTTGATAAACGAAATTAATTTAGTCAATAAAGTACCAGGATTTGGTGTATGGTTGGATAAAAATTATAATGAAAATTAGTGATTGCTGTCTATTTAGTTCATATGCTGATATTGTCAGATATATTGCCCAGTCACTCACCAGGAAACAAAAAATATACTAAATGGTAACACTGATGTTTGTTTACAGATGTGGATATGTCAACTGTGATTGAAACTGCTCATCAATGTGAAGAAATAGTACACATGCCAAATCAAAATATGGAAGTAAACTATCCCAGTCAGCCAAGAGAGCCTGGTAGGACAACAGGAAGGGTTGCACCAGAGAATCCTCAACCAACACAAAGTCCTCCTTCAGTACCTGGTAAAAAAAAAAAAAAAAAAACACCTCTAAACCTTCTTAAATGACTGAAGAATCAGAAAACTAACAACTTAATTTGAATTGTAACTTTATCTTCAAAATAAATTAATGGAGAAACTTTCCTAAAAACGATCAGATAACATCAATGTTTCTGTAATTTATTCTCAAGGATTTCCATTTTGTAACTTATCATTTTACTTCTATCAGTTGTTTCAACTTTTCCATTATTTATTATGCCTTCAACAATTTCAACATTACTAATAAATAAAAAGGAAATGGCAGCAGCTATTACTCAGACTAATTATGTATAATCAAATACTATATTAGGAAGTAACTTGATTATTTATGGTAATAACAATAAGAAAAAACAGGCCAGTATTTGATAAACAAAATTAATTTAGTCAATAAACTACCAAGGTTTGGTGTATGGTTGGATATAAACTATAACGAAAACTAGTAATTGATGTCTATTTAGATCATTTCTGATATAGTCAGATATTTTCCCCAGTCACTCACTAGGAAAGAAAAATATACTAAATGGTAACACTGATGTTTGTTTACAGATGTGGATCTGTCAACTGTGATTGAAACTGCTCATCAATGTGAAGAACAAGTACACATGCCAAATCAAAATACTGAAGTAGAGAATCCCAGTCAGCCAACAGAGCCTGGTAAGACAACAGCAAGGGTTGTACCACAGAATCCTCAACCAACAGAAAGTCTTCCTTCAGAACCAGGTAAATAAAAAACCAAAACCCCTAAAACCTTCTTAAATGACCCAACAATCATAAAACTAATAACTTAATGTGTACTATAAGTTTATTTTTCAAAAATAAAAATTAAAAAAAATTAAAAAAAGGTGTAATAATATTCCTGTAAATGATTAGATTACATTAGTGTTTCTATAAGTTATTCTGAAGGATTTCCATATTTTAACTAATCTTATTAGTTTTATCAATTGTTTCAACTCTTCTATTATTTATTATGCCTTCAACAATTTCAACATTACTAATAAATAAAAGGATAATGACAGCAGCTGTTACTCAGGCTAATTATGTATAATCAAATACTATATTAGGAAGTAACTTGATTATTTATGGTAATAACAATAACAACAAACAGACCAGTATTTGATAAACGAAATTAATTTAGTCAATAAAGTACCAAGATTTGGTGTATGGTTGGATAAAAATTATAATGAAAATTAGTGATTGCTGTCTATTTAGTTCATATGCTGATATTGTCAGATATATTGCCCAGTCACTCACCAGGAAAACAAAAATATATACTAAATGGTAACACTGATGTTTGTTTACAGATGTGGATCTGTCAACTGTGATTGAAACTGCTCATCAATGTGAAGAAATAGTACACATGCCAAATCAAAATATGGAAGTAAACTATCCCAGTCAGCCAAGAGAGCCTGGTAGGACAACAGGAAGGGTTGCACCAGAGAATCCTCAACCAACACAAAGTCCTCCTTCAGTACCTGGTAAAAAAAAAAAAAAAAAAAAAAACACCTCTAAACCTTCTTAAATGACTGAAGAATCAGAAAACTAACAACTTAATTTGAATTGTAACTTTATCTTCAAAATAAATTAATGGAGAAACTTTCCTAAAACGATCAGATAACATCAATGTTTCTGTAATTTATTCTCAAGGATTTCCATTTTGTAACTTATCATTTTACTTCTATCAGTTGTTTCAACTTTTCCATTATTTATTATGCCTTCAACAATTTCAACATTACTAATAAATAAAAAGGGAAATGGCAGCAGCTATTACTCAGACTAATTATGTATAATCAAATAGTATATTAGGAAGTAACTTGATTATTTATGGTAATAACAATAAGAAAAACAGGCCAGTATTTGATAAACAAAATTAATTTAGTCAATAAACTACCAAGGTTTGGTGTATGGTTGGATATAAACTATAACGAAAACTAGTAATTGATGTCTATTTAGATCATTTCTGATATAGTCAGATATTTTCCCCAGTCACTCACTAGGAAAGAAAAATATACTAAATGGTAACACTGATGTTTGTTTACAGATGTGGATCTGTCAACTGTGATTGAAACTGCTCATCAATGTGAAGAACAAGTACACATGCCAAATCAAAATACTGAAGTAGAGAATCCCAGTCAGCCAACAGAGCCTGGTAAGACAACAGCAAGGGTTGTACCACAGAATCCTCAACCAACAGAAAGTCTTCCTTCAGAACCAGGTAAATAAAAAACCAAAACCCCTAAAACCTTAAATGACCCAACAATCAGAGAACTGATACCTTAATTTGTATTGTAAATTTTTATTTTGGATAAAGAAACAAAAAAAAAAAAAAAAAAAAAGGAAAAGAAAAGCAATGTAATAATATTCCTGTAAATGAGCAGATTAGATTAGTGTTTCTATAATTTATTCTCAAGGATTTCCATCTTTTAACCGATCTTATTAGTTCTATCAATTGTTTCAACTTTTCCATTATTTATTATGCCTTCAACAATTTCAACATTACTAATAAATAAAAAGGGAAATGGCAGCAGCTATTACTCAGGCTAATTATGTATAATCAAATACTATATTAGGAAGTAACTTGATTATTTATCGTAATAAGAAAAGCAACAAACGGACCTGTATTTGATAAAGAAAATTAATTTAGCCAATAAACTACCCAGATTTGGGGTATGGATGGATATAAATTATAATAAAAATTAGTGATTGCTGACTATTTAGTTCATTTGATGATACTGTCAGATATTCTCCCCAATCACTCACTAGGAAAGAAAAATATACTAAATGGTAACATGATGGTTGTTTACAGATGTGGATCTGTCAACTGTGATTGAAACTGCTCATCAATGTGAACAACAAGTACACATGCCAAATCAAAATAGTGAAGTAGAGAGTCCCAGTCAGCCAACAAACGCTGGTAGGACAACAGCAAGGGTTGTACCACGGAATCCACAACCAACACAAACTCTTCCTTCAGAACCAGGTAAATAAAAAACCAAAACCCCTAAAACCTTCTTAAATGACCGAAGTATCATAAATCTAATAACTGAATTTTTATTGTAACTTTATTTTCACAAAAAAGAGAAAGAAAAAAGAAAAAAGGAGTGAAATAATATTCCTCTAAATGATCAGATTACATTTGTGTATCTATAATTTATTCAAAAGTAATTCCATATTTTAACTTATCTTATTAGTTCTATCAATTGTTTGAACTTTTCTGTTATTTATTATGCCTTCAGCAATTTCAACATTACTAATAATCAAAAAGGGAAGTGACAGCAGCTATTACTCAGACTAATTATGTATAATCAAATATATTTTAGGAAGTAACTTGATTATTTATCGTAATAACAATAACAAGAAACAGACCAGTATTTCTATATTTTAACTAATCTTATTAGTTCTATCAATTATTTTAGCTTTTCTTTTATTTATATGCCTTAATCAAATTCATGATTATTAATATACAGATTAATAACAGAATAAAATTGAAAATGTCAACATCAAAAATTAATCAGTGTAATTATTTTTATATAAATATTATATTATTAGCAGTAATTTATAAATATGTATTCAAAATGTTTTTACCCTTTGTTACTTTTTAAATAGAAAATATAAAGCTGTTTACTTCCAGATGATTGTATTATTTGTTTTTGGAGGCCAATGTTTTCTAATTACAATATACGAGAAACTTTGTATTACCACAAGTCAAGTAAACTTACAACATTATAACATGAATTTAATCTGATCATAATATTGACATGTAATATTGCTAGTCAATAACACTCGAATTTTATAATAAAGGTTATTTATTTCTGGTGCTTTTTCATATGGCTTCAAGAAAAAAAAAAATGTGACCTTAGATCTGGTACCATCATGTATTTTATTTATATTTTTTGAAAGAAAAACAAGAAATGATTCACCTGCATAGTTCTACTCTTTGTTATTTTATCATTTTACTTTATAATTAGCAAAACAAATAAGGAAATCAGATTAAGCTGCATATATTTTAATTTTATAGCAGAACTTATATGGATGCTAATCCTCGAGGTATATTTTCAAACAAATATTTTACTAATTTGGGATCAATTTGGCCTCTTTAAAAACAGTATTCGATTTGGTACAAACAATATAGGTGAGAGGTATGTGTCACACATACATATTCATTCATTTTTTTTCGTATGCCTTTGTGATTTGTTTGGTGCTGTTTACGCAGACCTACACTGCTAGAGATTTGAATTCCCTAGTGTATAAGTCATGATTCCCTGCTCTTATTCCAGCTACTATATCATAATGAGTGATTCATAAACACAGACCCAGTCTGGGCTCTCCACATTCATATCACTGTATCTGTCCCTCATTCTTTCTCTCTGTTTCTCTTTGTCTGCTTTTTTCTTATAGTATTAGCAGTAATTTGTAAATATGTATACAAAATGATTTTTACATTTTGTTTGCATTTGTGTGAGTGTTTGTATGTGTCTGTGTGAGTGTGTGCGTGTGTGTGTGTGTGTTTGTGTGCGTGTGTGTGTGTGTGTTTGTGTGTGAGAGAGATATTTGTATTTAGGTTTAAGGTTCCATCTGCTGTTTTTATTTTTTATGAAAATATTTTGGTTTCAGATCTTGAAATCAGCTTAAGAGAACAAAGGGGACAAAGTAATTATACATTTAATTAATTTTTCATTGCTTTTGGAGAAAATATTTTTCTAATAATGAAGTACGGAATATATTTGAGACTTTGTTATTTTTAAACACAAAGTATAAATTTGTTTACTTCCATCTGATTGTATTATTTGTTTTCGGAGGCCAGTCTTTTCTACAATATTCGAGAAACTTTGTATTACCACAGGTCAAGTAAACTTACAACATTATAACATGAATTTAATGTGATCATAATATTGAAGTGTAATATTGCAAGTCAATAACATTCCAATTTAATAACAGTAATTTATTTCTAGTACTTTTTCTTATGGTTAGAAGAAAATAAACATAAATGTGATTTCATAGTTATTATCATCATCACTGTCAACATTATTAATTACTGGGTTTTTGGGGGGTATTTTTCTTGAAACATGGGGTCACATTATACACCTTCGTTTTATTCTTTGTTATTTTATCATTAAACTTTATTATTAGCAACTAACTGACATGAGAAAACAAATAAAGAAATCACATTAAGCTGCATTTATTTTAATTTTATAGCAGAACTTACTTTGAATTCTGTTACTTATTTATTATTAATTTTTAATTTTTAACTTATTGTTTTGTTGAAAATCTTCAGATAGTGGTTATCGAGGTGTGGAAGAGCAGCATGCTGACCCTAACTAATGGATGCTATTCCTCGAGGTATGTTTTCAAATAAAGATTTTACTAATCTGGGATCAGGAAAAAGGGATCTTTTTTCTTTGGTCAGAAAGGTCTGTTAACAAAAGGTTCATAATATTCTGGTTTGAATGGGAAATAGCTTGGTTGCCATGCGAAATATCCTGGTTGAATTGGGAAATAGTAGGTAAAGGAAACGCCAAGATGGAGGATGGTAGGTACAAGCAGTCACCAGCACTGTTCAGCACTTTGAGGAAGAAGCTGATATTCCGATAAAGGACATGTTTTCATTTGTTTTATTTAGTTTCAGTTGATGTCTGAAAAACTCTTGTATAATCATGTTAATATTTTATTTATTTGCAGTTATTGTTTGAGAAACTCTTGTATAATCATGTTTATGTTTTATATTTTTGCAGTTCTTTAATGTTTACCTAATTAATGTCAGAAAATGGCGGTAAATATACAAAAACTAAATAGCAGAGTGTATGCAAACATACATGGGATATTTAGAAACTGTTATATAATTAGGGGAAGTTCCATTATTTTATAAACTAAGAAAAACTGGGATTAACAAACTCAAAATGGATATTAAAAGTTGCAAAGTAAATTCAGAAAGGCTGCTATATAATGGTTTTGTAAGTAGCAGCACGCGTTTTGAACTGGATATTTTTGACAGGTGCCCTTCTGGAGATACTCGTCTGAGGACCACTCAGTCAATGGAAATTTTGTTTTAATGTTTTGTATTATATAACATACATGCTGAGTGACTGAAGATAGGTAAATCTGTTCCTGTTGAATTTTTTTTGTAGTATTCTGTGGTACAAACTTAGCTTGAAAACTAAGATAACGCATGTTAATAATTAAAAGATTAGTTAGAAAGATCAGTTTACCAATTGGGCTTAATTAGTTTAGTTTCATCAGTTTGCTTTTACAGTTGTTCGCATTGTTCGATTTAACTATCTATTACCCTTGAGGGTTAATTTATGAAAATTTATGTAAAATATATATATATTTATAACAATTATCCATATTGAATTCTTGTTTGTGTTATTGTTCTCTAGTGGACAGAGAAAAGTCATTCAGTAGTTTAAGCTGTCTCAGATAATTAACTTCTTGTCATGTGACGCTATTATAGTCTGCTACCCTTTAGACCGGATGAGCCAAATTTTAGGTATCAGTACCACTCAGACTAGTCACTGTGACAGTATTTTAGTTTTAAATATTTGCTAATTTTTAAAGGCTTTTTAATATTTTGTTTGTTTGTTTTTGCATGAAAAGTAAAAGAATAACATAACTGTTAACTTTAATGTTAGTGTTTCTTGTTAAAAATGGACTAACAATCATTTCGTAAATTTTCAAGTAATTCAACTGATTCTTAATTTTGCATTTTAATATTTTATATTTTTTATTTTTTGTTTGTTTTTGCATGAAAGATAAAAACTCTAAATGCATTCTGTAAATTTTAAAATATTGTTTCTTGTTAAAGTGGATAAATAAACACCTGGTACATTTTCAAGTGATTGCTTTGTTTGTTTGTTAAGGAAGATACAATGATGAAATGTTCAAAATAACTGATTCTTAATATATGGTGTAGTAAAGTTGTTAATTTGTTTAAAGAAATGTAAAAAGTGTATCTTTGAAAATAGTATCTAGTTTCTTGATTGTTTATCCACATGCATTAATATTTCAAAGATCATATATATTAATAACAACTTTGTATATAATATAAAATGTATTATAAATCATGTAGCTATTAAAGGCATTTAATTCTTCTTGAGTTTGAAATTTATTTCTATATGTAGTCTGCTTGAGAGTTAAAGAAAGAGTTTTCCTAAAAATTATTCAGCATTTTAATTATTGCTAATTTTTTATTTTGTTTTGTTAAAACACAATCTGTGTATTTCTGTGCAGTTCAGGATTTGGTGTAGGTATTATCTGTACTGTTCAGTAATTACTTCAAAAATGTCAGTGACAGTTGTTTCTTCATCATTTCTGTCATATTTATTGTATTGGTGATCAATTAGTTTTCACATACATACGTCATTAAACACAGACATATTCTCATAACTTCTGCTAGTTGTATATATATATATATATATATATATATATACACACTGACATACAAAACCTGAAGTAAATAAATACTTTATTAAATAATAAGAAAAAGATAATTTATTTTTTTACATTTTTTATTTTTCTCAGTTGCATGCAAATTCAAAACCAACTCACACATAGAAAAATAAGTCAATAGTTATTCATCCTTAGACAAAAACTTTCTGTAACGAATGCATAAATACTTAACAACCTAGAAACCAAAATCTTTAGAAATCACATATTTTTTAAAAATATAAATTTCCAAACTGGTATTATATGTGTTCTACAAAGAATTTGTTTATGCAAAGCTTGTAAATAAATTGGTACATCACAAACGCTGAGGAATTAATACATCTGGAAACTGCCACATCTGCTTTTGAGAGTGAGAGAAACCAGTTTAACATTATTAATATTATTATTACTACAAGCAGCAGTAATATCATATTAATTTATTTATTACTTTCAAAATCATTTATAATCTTGATCTAAATTACATATTTAAAATACTGAGCTTTTCTGATCTGTGTCTTTCATAGAAATACATTTGTATTCAGTTTCTACTAATATAACCGATCAATCTGTCAAATTATATTACGTCGATATTTTTCTTTTTAATCGTAACCAATCCATGCACCTACAGTGGGTATGGGAACAATCATTTTAATGCAGCGGCCATGCAACCTTGCTTTTAACGTTTCACCATTTAACATGTCGAGATAGGTCGATGAACTGGTTTCTGACTGCTCTGCCTGATCAATGATTTCGGGTATGTCTGGCTCCACCTGTCTGTCAGATCGCTGGTCCTTTTCCGTGTGTATGTAACTCAATGCTTGTTCATTCCGGCTCTCAGTTCATTCAGTGTGAGCTCTGTCGTAGAAGACTGTACTTGTCAATTGACTTCGGCATCTGCTTCGTTACCCTTTCTCCTTTTTTCACGAGCAGCTTGTAGCATGTCAGTGATGTTTCTCGTAAGACAACCGATTTGTTCTTTGACCTTACTTAAATATCTCCGGCAGGCAGACATATCTTCTTCATTATATTTGATCGTGTTCATCTCTGACACCATCAGATTCTCCAGCAACTGAAGGAGCACCTGGGCTGTCGTATCCACCATCATCTTGATTTCCTTGGCATTGATACTGATCTGATCTGCCACTGACCCGAGTTGCCAAATTTCATTTCTTATGTCATGAAGTAGTAGCGCTGAATTCTGAGTCCTCTGTCCTTTGACCAGGACAACCGAGTGTCTAGAACTCGTGGCAAGAGTATCTGGTTCAAAGAGGAACCTGACAACCATTCTTTATCCAGTGTATGCTTGGAACAGACAAGATCACATGCTGCTGAGCACTACTGTTAATGCTGTTCAACTGAACACATGAATTTGTTGTCTGAATTTATAATGATGTCGTCCCTGCTTTTTGTTCCTCCTGATGCCTTCATTAGCAAAACCAGAATGGAGAGGTTTAGCATAGACGTACACGTATGGAGCAAACTCGAGATATTCACAACTCGAGATGTTCACAACTCAGACTGAGCTTCCACGTAAAGCACACTGCACCCATCATAATAGATCAAGGAAGGGAAGTAATTATGCTAATTTCTGGATCAGGCACGAATGTTCTTTTTGTGATGACTACTCAGTGTTTTACTATGGAAGAAAGCTGTACTCTTCCTGTTCGATGTGATCTCTGGAGTCTGCAGGTCAGTGGTGCTTTTTAAATTGATTTCACTGATTGTCTACTTGTTCCGATTATTATTGTGATTAGTAGAATGTTCAGATGCAGCTGAGCATGTAGTACATACAATATATTTGATTAACTGTAATGAAAGCATAACACTTCCTGCATTGCTCATTACTGAGGAAACTTTCTCTCCCATTAACAGTGGCACGATGCACGCCATGAAGCTTGCCAAATCTGGCCTGAGTCGCACAATTCCTGTTGTTGTTTTTTTTTTTTTTTGTGTTTGCCAGATCACACAGCCTAAAAACATTTACCTCAGTTTTGTTCAAGTGAAGCTTTTCAAAAAATATTTTCTATGAGTAGTTTTTCTATGATAATTTTTATATATTGTTATCAACATCATAACAATCTTACTGTCATCTTTATCATTTATTATGACTGTTTATAGTCATTCAGTATATTTAATTACTTGGAAATTCCAGTTTTATTTAAATCATTTACTGTAAGGCTGTATTCTGAAGATTTAAAAGTGCAATTAAGTATTTACAGATGTGTCATCATGGCTGACGAGGTGGACTTGGCTATTCCACTGATGTTAGCTGTCTATAATGAGGAGGAGCTGATGATGTTAATTTTACCTTGAAAGACTTTTCAGACAAAATATGTTTGGAACAGTTTTACTTCACAAAAGATGAAATGCATCATCTGTGCAATTTGCTTAGAATGCCTGACCCAATTATTTGTGAAACAAGTTTTTGTCTGACTTTGTCTGCTTTTGAGGTGACTTGCATATCCACGTTGCTTTTGCGATTTGAGATTCCTGTTTTTCGCAATCCACTTTGCAGCTGAGTTTGATCTTTAAACACGTTTCTAATTACATCTTTGACAACTTTGGACACAAACTTTCATCAAGCACGGCTAAATCCTCAGCTATTTGCAGACATCATTGCAAATAAAGTTCCCCTCTGAAGAACTGATGCGGATTCATCGATGGAACAGTTCATGAGATGGAGTGACCATCAGTGGACAAAAGACATGCTTTTAGTGGCCACAAGAGAAAGCATGACATCAAATTTCAGTCAGTGATGGCACCCAGTGCACTTGTTGTCAAGCTGCTAGGGCCATATGCTGGAACTAGACAAGACAGAGGTAGACTTGCTGTCAGTGTTCTTCTTCCACTACTAGAAGCCAGGATGAATGATGTGAATGAATATCCACTTTCCCTCTATGAAGGTACCCCCTGAGGGATTATCTGTTGTGTCCCTTTGAATCAGTCCACATGAAAGGGCTTTTAACAAAAAACTTGTCTGCTGTTTGACAATGTGTAGAATGGGGGCTTGGCAAAGTAGTGCAGCTGTTCTAGTTTGTGGGTTTTAGGAAGAACTTAAGACTGTTCCTGCAGCCGCATATTGACAGATATTACTTTCTGGCCCATCTGTTCACAAACTGTCACACGTGTCTGTGTGGGTCACAGACATCATTCTTCTTTGGACTGAACCCACCAACACTTGAAGAATGTCTGTCCTGTATTATTTTGTTTTAAAAGTTAAAAAAAAAACAAAAAACAAAAAACACCAAAAAATTAACTATGTGTTTCTAAATGGTTGTATATGAAAGAAGATGTGTGTTTGGGAGTGAAAGTGTATGTAAATTGATTTATATTGCTTGTAAATTGATAGTGGATGATACATTAGAATTTATGCTTGTCAGTTGCCAACATTCTAAACTAATGAGATGACAAGGATGTTTTCAATTAAGGAACAAACGATCATGAAATTATGATCAGGTATCAGTGGGGTGTAGGCAATTTTTATGTCAGTTCATTTAAAAGTAATTCCAGGGGCCTGACCATTTGGTTTTTTTTTTAACTACAAAAAAACTTACATCATTGCACACTGTTAAATAATAAACACTGATGTTAATTAATAGCAGCAGACATAATTAAAGCAACAGTGATTCACTCTCATTCACATTAACAATCAATTATTATTAGGAATTTTAATGATGGAAATAATAGGCAAAACAACTGCCTTTCCATCTAAGGAAAAGGAAAAAAAAAAGCAAGAGAAAAATATGGATTTCCTATATACATCTTTGTAATCTAAAATCTGAACTTGAGGCTCAGGGAAAGAAAAACCAAAATCAGTTTTTATTAGGTGTTAAGCATTACCTGTATTAATAGAAAAAGAAAATAACCGATTATAAAATCAAAAATTAGTTGAGGAAGTAGTAGTAGCTTTTTATAAAACATTGTATGCTAATCAAGACAATGATTTTACTAACAAAAATCTAGACAAAACACTTACAAACATAGTCAAACTTTATAGAAAAGTGTAAAGTGACATGGACAAAAGAAGAACATTAAGTCCACCAATTTGGTGTAACTCTCATATTAAAATTGGACAATAAAAGAATTCCATTTTTAAAAGATGGGTTTTTTTTTTTTTTCTTTTTTTTTAACACATTCTCGGAAAAAACCCACAAATTAAATAGCACAAAATAAAATAAAAGATAAATAATAATAATTAAAATAATTAGTCAAAAATAGAAAATAAAAAAAAAATAAAATGAAATAGTGGTATCTCTGATTACGATAAAATGTGAAGATGTTTTTTATTCATTAAATATTTACAAAAATAAACAAATAATATAAATAATCTTAACAAAATATACATAAAGAAAATATACTGGGGAGGGCATAAAGGGGGAAAGAAAGATGAAAAGTGTGTATTATTACTATTACTGTTATTATTATCAACATCCTTATCATTATCATTATTATCATTATCATCATCATCTAATGTTTAATCGTCCTCGTAGAATGGATTAAAAAAAGAGAAGAAAAAAATAAACAATTGTAAGTCGATGATTTTATTATTACTATGAAAGGGTTATCGAGTAGTTAATGGAACAAGTTGTCGTTAGAAATTTACTCTTATTGAAACTGCGAGCTGTTTGTTTGAAAGAACTGACGTGCGATAAATTATTCACTGGATTTATCGTTCACAGATTTCAATGTGGCTTGGATTGTTCGCTACCTTTATTTCAGTAGGGGAAATACCATACAGGACCCTCCAAAAGAAAACTATGACTATAATCCATTGAAGGACAGAATATTTAAGCTTTTAATGGATGTGGACTGGTAGGTAAACGTGTGATATAGTTTAATATACAAGGTTATTGTCTTAAAACAACGTGTTAATGCTATTAACATTGTCACACAAATTTAGGTTGTTTTGATTTTAATAATCAGTCACGGAACAGAAATGTAAAACAAATGACTTTTTTTTTTTTTTTTTTTTTTTTTTTTACGTCGTTTTTAATACTTTAACTAAAAAAATAAAGTATTTCAGCAGTCATAAAGACACAACTATATTTTTTGATTATTTATAATTAACATACATATTTCATAGATCGATTATAACAAGTAACTTACAACATCTGTAAAGAATGTTTGATTATTTATGGTAATAACAATAATAGCAACAACAAAATAGACCAGTACTTGATAAACAAAATTTAATTTAGTCAGTAAACAACCAAGGTTTGGTATATGGTTGGATATAAATTGTACTGAAAATTAATGACAGCTGTCTGTTTAGTTCATATGCTGATACTGTCAGATATTTTCCCCAGTCACTGACCAGGAAACAAAAATATTCTGAATGCTAAGACTGACGTTTCCATACAGAAGTGAAAACATATAATATATATTTTATGGATAACCCCCAGTTATTTAATTTTTTATGTTTAATTTAAACTGTTTCTGTATCCTTTTTTCCAGATAAGAACTACATACCCTGTTTCTAATACATAAGAAACAAAATGTCTAACGCTTTGCGAATGGATGCAGAGGACGAGGGAGGTGTTGATTTCAGATGTGTACTACTTGAAGTTGATGGTGACCTGCACAAGGAGGACATTGATTCTCTGAAATTCTTGTGTCGCGAGTTTGCTCCATTGAGTCGACTAGAACATATAAAGAACGGAACTGAACTGTTCAGCCTTCTTGAGAAAACAGGCAAACTGAAAGAAACAAATAAGTGGGTTTTGGCCGAGATGTTAAAACGTATTATGAGGTTAGATCTGGTGGAAACATTGCAGGTTGATGAGAAAGAACTGGATAGATATCTGTCCACGTATGGATCACATTTTTCACCATACAGAAATCTACTTCTTGATCTTTCTGATGAAATCGGTGAAGAGGACTTGCATAAGTTGTTGTTTTGTTCTGGAGACATTCCTAGAGCAAAGCGACAAAAGATTCACAGTGTGCTGGATTTTTTTCTCATTCTTGAACAGATGAAAAAATTAGTCCTGAAAATGTTGAGATTTTGGAAGGTTCTCTTAAGCAGATAGGAAGATTAGATTTAGTAGAAAAAATAAAGAACTTCAAACAGAAGATGAATGTAAATACAACATCTACAGTGGACCAGTCAGCTGTGATTACAATTGGAAAGCCCAATACACCTGAAGAACAAGTACAACATCCAAAACAAAAGATACAAGTAGTCTATCCCAGTGAGCCAACAAAGCCTGGTAGGACAACAGCAAGGGTTGTACCAGAGAATCATCAACCAACACAAAGTCCTCTTTCAGAACCAGGTAAAAAAAACAAAAACAACCCCAAAACATTCTTAAATGGCCCAAGAACCATGTATTGTAAATTTTTATTTTCACAAAAAAAATAAAAAAAACCGTGTAATAATATTCCTGTAAATGATCAGATTACATTGGTGTTTCTATCATTTATTCTCAAGGATTTCCATATTTTAACTTATCTTATTAGTTCTATCAATTGTTTCAACTCTTCTATTATTTGTTATGCCTTCAACAATTTCATCATTACTAATAAACAAAATAATACCACAATAAAATGGAAAATGTGAACATCTATAATTAATCAGTGTAATTACTTTTATTCAAATACTTTATTATTAGCAAACATTTATCACCAGTAAACTAATAAAATCAATAATATATAAATATGTATTTATACTTTTTGTTTGCATTTCAAAATATTCACTTTAAATTGAAATGCTTACTTTTACTTCCTTTTATTAATTAAGTTTCTTATTTTTATTTTTTCTTCAGTATTATGTGTGAAATTTGTAGATCTGTATTTAAGTAGTGATTCCCTGGTTTCTTTTCTGAATTAAACAATTAATCCTTTTGACATGTTTTCACTTACATAGAACATTTAGATCTGTATTTAAGTAGTGATTCCCTGGTTTCTTTTCTGAATTAAACAATTAATCCTTTTGACATGTTTTCACTTACATAGAACATTTAGATCTGTATTTAAGTAGTAATTCCCTGGTTTCTTTTCTGAATTAAACAATTAATCCTTTTGACATGTTTTCACTTACATAGAACATTCTACTTACAAAGATCAGGGACTGTCTTTACTTATCTCTTTCTTTTTTTTTTTTTCTTTTATTAATTATTTGTCTATTTATCGATTACATTTTGTTCATTATTCATTCATTGATTCATTCATCATGATTATAATTATTATCATTCGATTCATTGTCATCATTGTATTATTATTATTTTTATCATATTTTATGTTTATGTTAAATTTTTAATTATTCATTATTGTTTGATTCATTTCTCATATATATCTATATATATAAATGTATTTTTTTTTCAGCTATACCTGATACACTAATCCATGATATTGCTCTGCATATATCAAACACGCAGTTCTTTGCCCTTGGAACCCAGTTGAATATTCCTGACTTAACACTACAAGATTTGAGTCAGTATCACCATTCACCTCTCGACAGAAATACTAACATGATGAAACTGTGGCTCCAAATGATAAATAGCACTCATGATAGAAAAAAGATAATAACAGATTTGTCCAAGGCCATGAGGACTGCGAAATGACACAAATAGCAGCAATGTTGGAAAACATTTTGGAAGGTAATGTTTTAGTTTGAAGTAAAACCAGCACACTGAAAACAGGGAATGTTTGTCAAATATTCTAGAGTTCAGAGAGTGAAAAGTTTAAGCTATTTCAGTGTCATTACCATTATTCCTCAAGAGTTTATCACAAAATTTCATTGACCTATGACTAAATGTTTTTTTTTAATGATTTTACATCTCCTGTACATTTTATGTTTATATATCATTGTGTGTGTCTGTGTATATATGTGTGTGATTTTTACTGATTTCTAAAGTTTTATCTTCTGTTTATTTTTAATGAAAATCTTTGGTTTCAGATCATGACATCAACACAAGAGAGCAAAGGACACATGAAGCTGACATAATAGGTAATTTTCCATTTTATAAATTATTCGTAGCTTTGGGACATTTTTTTCTAATAATGAAGATATTTGTGACTTTGTTACTTTTTAAACAATGTTTTCACTTACAAGGAATATTCTAATTCCAAAAATCAGCAATTTTCTTTATTTTTCTTTTTTCTGTTTGTCTATTTATTTACTACATTTTGTTCTTTACTCATTCATTCATCATCATAATATTATTATTATTATTATTATTATTATTATTATTATTATTATTATTATTATTATTATTGTTATTATTATTATTATATTTATTTTTTAACTTTTCTTAATTATTCGTAATTTCAATACTTTTTCATATATTTTATTTCATTTTGACTCTTTTTTCAGAGAGTCATTACCAAAATTCCATCTGCTGTTTTTATTTTTTATGAAAATATTTTGGTTTCAGATCCTGAGATCAGCAATAGAAAACCAGGAGCAGATGAAGCTACCACAACAGGTAAATATTCATTTCATTAACTTTAAATTGGTTTTGGACAACATTTTTTTCTAATAAAGATCAGAATAAGAAGACATTTGAGACTTTGTTACTTTTTAAACAGTCAGTATAAATGTGTTTACATCCAGTTAATTGTTTTATCAGTCTAATTACTTTTATTCAAATACTATGTTATTAGCAAACATTTATCACCAGTAAACTGATAAAATCAGTAATATATAAATATGTATACAAAATGTATTTAAACTATTTGTTTGCATTTGTGTGAGTGTTTGTGTGTGTGTGTGTGTGTGATTTTTATTTATGTCGAAAGTTCCATCTGCTGTTTTTATTTTTTATGAAAATATGTTTCAGACCCTGAGATCAGCATAAGAGAACAAAGGTCACCTGAAGCTAACAGAATAGGTAATTATACATTTTATAGATTTTTCATTGCTTTTAGAGAAATTTGTTTTTCTAACAATGAAGTACAGAAGAAGAACATATTTGAGATTTTGTTGCTATTTAAATAGAAAGTATAAATCTGTTTACTTCCAATTGCTTGTATTATTTGTTTTTGGAGGCCAAACTTTTCTAATTACAACATACGAGAAACTTTGTATTACCACAGGTCAAGTAAACTTAAACATTTAACATAAATTTAATCTGACCATAATATTGACATGTAATATTGCTAGTCAACAACGCTTGAATTTAATAATAAAGGTAATTTATTTCTGGTACTTTTTCCATATGGCTTGAAGAAATCAAGTGACCTTAGATCTGGTACCATCTTGTATTTTATTTCTATTTTTTGAAAGAACAGCAAGAAATTATTCACCTGCATGGTTCTAGTCTTTGTTATTTTATCATTTTATGTTATTATTAGCAAATAAGTGACATCGCAAAACAAATAAAGAAATCAGATTAAACTGCATATATTTTAATTTTATAGCAGAACTTACTTTGAGTTGTGTTACTTATTTATTAATTTTTAATTTTTAATTTTTCAATTATTTATTAAAAATCACCAGCAAATCAGAATCCAAACGTCGTACAGCAGTTAGAAAGAACTGATGTAGACCAGGATCCTGTCCCCTACTACAAAATGGATGCTAATCCTCGAGGTATATTTTCAAATAAATATTTTACTAATTTGGGATCAGCAGGAAGAGGCGTCTTTAATAACAGTAATAGATTTGGTACAAACAATATAGGTGAGAGGTATATGTCAAACATACATATTCATTCATGTTTTTATGCCTTTGTGATTTGTTTGGTGCTGTTTATGTTTAACTATTTCACTCTCTGAAAAAAAGAGTTAAAATGAAAAAAAAAATATGAAAAAGGATTGAAATTACGAATAATTAGGAAAAGTTAATAAATAAACAAATATAATAATAATAAGATAATAATGATGAATGAATGAGCAAACAACAAAATGTAGATTTGAATTCCCCAGTGTATAAGTCATGAATCCCTGCTCTTATTCCACCTAATGTATTCTGATGAGTGATTCTTAAACACAGACAGACTGGGTTCTCCAAGTACATATCACTCATTCTGTCTCTCTGCTTCTCTCCGTCTACCTGCCTTATATTTATACTTTATATTTCCATTAAATGTATGTTTTTTTCTTCTGTTTTATTCTAGGAATATGTTTAATAATCAACAATAGAGATTTTAAGAAGGATTCAGTGAAGCCAGGAGCTAAAATGTTGGAAGAAAGAGAGGGAACTGATGTAGATGCAGGTAACTTTTACTTTGAAAGAGAATAGCAGTAACAACAACAACAACAATAGTAATAATAAAAATAACAGCATCAATAACAATAACAGTAATAATAATATTGGTAATCAAATTAATCAAATAATTATAAGATAGTAATTGTAATAAAAGTAATAATAATGGTAATGAAGTTTCATTTACATATGGCAAGTATCTTTCTCTCTCTCTTATACATAGTGTTTTTGAAATGAAATCCATACAATATTTAGATATTTATATAGAGATTTATTCATTTCCATAATTAATTATGTCCCATTTTTTCACCTTTCAGAATATGTATAAAGGAAGGAAATCAATGCTCAAACACCATCTATTAAAACATTTTTTTTTTTTTTTTCATACCAACATACACACACACACACATCAATATTTCATACAAATTTTATTTCTAGTTACGCTGAAAGAAACCTTTTAAAAAAAATATTTGATATTTATGTTTGAACACACACATACACACATCAGTTATCATACTTAGTTTAAAAAGATGTATAATGTTTCCTTTCTAGGACAACTGAGAAAAACTTTCAGTAATCTTCAATTTATCGTCGAAGAAAAAACAAATTTGACTGACACTGACATGGTTGAGGCTGTAAAGGACCTGGCTTTGTCTGATCACAGTGACTATGACTGTGTTGTGTGTTGTATTTTGTCACACGGAGACAAAGGTGTGATATACGGATGTAACGGTTTGCCTGTACGGATCAGAGACTTGACTGGACCATTTAGACCTGAGTCGTGTCCAACACTGAGTGGGAAACCAAAGTTGTTTTTCATGCAGGCTTGTCAGGGTGAAGAAGAACAAAAAGGTATGTATGGCAGCTGTTAAAAATAATTTCTCAAAACTACATATATGATTTTCTGTTGTATTTAGTCAGATACATATTATACTGAGTGGCCTAAATCTGTGAAAATTGCCATGTCATTGTTTAATACATGAGAAAGACATTTTGGGGTTTAAGAATTTGCTACAAATTTATACTAACATTGTCCACAAATGATAACATTTTTGTGTTTATTTGTTCTAAAATACTTCATGTATAGTTACAAATATCTGTATGGATTTTGGTATGAGTTTGTATGTAATTAGGATTAATATTTTTAAAATATCAGAACTTAATTTCTAATACATCTATTTACAGGATATGATACACAGATAGACAGTGATATTGAAAAGGATGTTCAGCAGGAAGAAACAATCCCAAATGAAGCAGATTTTCTGTTAGGATATGCCACAGTACCAGGTTTTGTGTCTTACAGATCAACATCAACTGGATCCTGGTACATCACAAAACTGACAGAAATTTTAAATAAATATGCTAAAAAGTAAGTAAATGAATTTTATAACTGTATAAAATCTTAAGGGGAAACTTAAGAATCAGCTTGAAGATTACAACTAATGTATTCTTGCAGAAATGACATATAATGCAGAAACATGACCAAAAACCAACTCACCTGTATATGATGAAACAAAAGTCGTAGATATCACTGATCAAGTTAGAAGCAGAACACAACAGCTGACCGATGATGATGAAATTTTGAAAATATACAAATATTTTTTTTGAACTATTGAGTTAGTCTCAGTCTTGTGACATCACTGAAATGTTGTCTTGAGGATTATTTTATCAGTATAAAAAAGAGGATCATCTACCTGTTCAGGAGATAAAGATATGCAGTTTACAGATTGCTTTTATGTTCACAATATTGACTGCCTGTTTGGAAATAGATTGGAGGTCAAACACCTTTTAGTACTATTTATGTTTAGATATATACAACTGTTGCATTATTAAAATAAAAATAGAAAAACACTGGTTTAAGAAGTTTGGGTACCACTGTTTGCTGTGACTTTGTCTAAGTGTTTTGTGATGTCACATGTTGTTAACTAATACTGTTAGCTGGATGATGATTTTTCTAGGCAGGGCAAATTGATTACTATAATAAAAACTGTCAATCAGTAAATCACGAAATTTAGTAGAATTCATGCACACGATATGTAATATATATAATGTACATATGTTAGAAACATCTTTTACATATGACTGTATTTTAGTTGGAACCTGTGAAGGAATGTTCCTACATTATCATGTTAACTAAAATGTACAAGAAATCATTTCGGTTCTCCTTTCTGATCTTTTAAGAAAGTAATAAAAACATAATACAGCTGGGACTTACATACAGATCTGTTTTATACATATATATATTTAATTTTTGTTTTCTTAACCGTATGTATATGTTACACGAATATTACTATTTATTACTTTTTAAAATTTATTTACATCATATATTTTTCAGAGAGGACATCCTCAGTTTGCTCTTGTTAGTAAATAATGAAGTATGCAAACGGAACGCCACGATGAATTATGGTACATACAAGCAGTCCCCAGCACCATTGTACACACTGAGGAAGAAGCTGATATTCAAGTGAAGCAGAACTTTTTAAACTGTATTTATTTTTCAGAGAGGACATCCTCAGTTTGCTCTTGTTAGTAAATAATGAAGTATGTAAAGGAAACGCCACGATGAATGATGGTACATACAAGCAGTCCCCAGCACCATTGTACACACTGAGGAAGAAGTTGATATTCAAGAGAAGCAGAACTTTTCATTTGTATAGTTATTTTAAACTGAATATATATTTCAGAGAGGACATCCACGATTTGCTGCTGTTAGTAAATAACAAAGTATGTAAAAGAAATGTCAGAATGATGAAGCAGTCACCAGCACTGTTCAGCACATTGAGGAAGAAGCTGATATTCAAGTGAAGGACATTTTTTCATTAGTTTTATCTTTTATTTCAAGTTTTGTTTATTTGCAAGTGATGTTTCCCAGAATTAACCATATATTATTGCAGGTAAATTATTGAAAAAACTCTCACACTTCCTATCTATCTGTGCTAACATCAATGAGTGGTATGAACTGAAGTAATAATAATAATAATCATAATAACAAAAAATAACCCCAAAACCTTAAAATTAAGTAAGTTCTATATGCTTGAATGAAAGAAACATTTAGTTTGGTGCCATGTGTGAAAGAACCTCATTAGTGCCTCTTTTACCACACTTGTTTTCAGTTGTAATTTTGTTTCCTAATGTCAGAAAATGGGGTTAAATACAAAAATAAATAAATAGCAGAGCGTATGCAGTCGTATATGGGCTATTTAGAAGAAGTTCCGTTATTTAATAAACTAAGAAACTCTGGGATTTAACAAATTCAAAATTGGCAGTAAAAGCTAAAAAGTAAATTCAGAAAGGCTATCTGCAGAGTTGTAGATTGAACACCCGAGTGATGGGTATGTAAGTAGTGGCACGAGTTTTGAACAAAATCTCTTTGATCAGTGCCCTTTTTGAGAGTCTTTGTCTGCACAAGACAAAGGAAAATGCAGACAGTGGTAAATAAGTTTTAATGTTTAGTATACGCAACATACATATTGAATGATTTAAGATAGCTAAATCTATTACTGTTAAATTTTTATAGCGTTATTATGTGGTACGAACTTACTTTTATAATACAAGGTTAATGTATTTTAATAATGAGAAAGAGTATTTAGAAAGATCAAGTAACCAACTGGTCTGAATTGGTTTTGTATTATTTGTCAACTCTGCCAAATTTTAGGTAGTAATACCACTCAGACTAGTCACTGTTATTTCAGGATAAATTACTGAAAAACATACTACACGTCTGGGTAGTATCAATTGACTGTGTGTTGATGTAATAATGATTTATTTCTTATTTGTCCAAGTGAAAGACATTTTTTCATTTGTAGAATTGTTTTTTATTTTAAAGTTTGTTTATTTCGAAATGTTTTCCACAATTAACCCAACATTATTTGAAGATAAATTATTGAAAAAATCTGGCACATCCTGCTTATCTGTGATACAACAGTGAGCTGTGTGTATTGACGTACATTTGCAAGCAATTGCTTTGTTTGTTTGTTAAGGAAGCTATAGAATAATAATAACTGATTTTGAAAATATAATGGGATAAATTTGTTAATTTGCTTAAAGAAATATAAGAAGTTGTTTTGATTGAAAATAGCATCTAGTT
>CM022668.1:4175496-4204642 GCA_012295275.1 Chrysomallon squamiferum | reverse complement strand
ATTAGTTAAAGATTGGAACTCTTGAGAATTATAGAAACACTAATGTAATGTGATCATTTACAGGAATATTATAACATTACTTTTCTTCTTTTTTTTTTCTTTGTCCAAAATAAAAATTCAGAATACAAATTAAGGTATCAGTTCTCTGATTATTGCGTCATTTAAAAAGGTTTTGGGGATTTGGGTTTTTTATTTACCTGGTTCTGAAGGAAGACTTTGTGTTGGTTGAGGATTCTGTGGTACAACCCTTACTGTTGTCCTACCAGGCTCTGTTGGCTGACTGGGATTCTCTACTCCAGTATTTTGATTTGGCATGTGTACTTGTTGTTCACATTGATGAGCAGTTTCAATCACAGTTGACAGATCCACATCTGTAAACAACCATCATATTACCATTTAGTATATTTTTCTTTCCTAGTGAGTGATTGGGGAAAATATCTGACAGTATCATCATATGAACTAAATAGTCAGCAATCACTAATTTTTATTATAATTTATATCCATCCATACACCAAATCTGGGTAGTTTATTGGCTAAATTAATTTTCTTTATCAAATACAGGTCCGTTTGTTGCTTTTCTTATTACGATAAATAATCAAGTTACTTCCTAATATAGTATTTGATTACACATAATTAGCCTGAGTAATAGCTGCTGCCATTTCCCTTTTTATTTATTAGTAATGTTGAAATTGTTGAAGGCATAATAAATAACAGAAAAGTTGAAACAATTGATAGAACTAATAAGATAGATTAAAAGAAGGAAATCCTTGAGAATAAATTGTAGAAACGCTAATGTAATCTGATCATTTACAGGAATATTATTACATTGCTTTTCGTTTCTTTCTTTTTTTTTTTTTTTTCTTTTTCCAAAATAAAAATTTACAATACAAATTAAGGTATCAGTTCTCTGACATTTAAGAAGGTTTTGGGGGTTTGGGTTTTTTATTTACCTGGTTCTGAAGGAAGACTTTGTGTTGGTTGAGAATTCTGTGGTGCAACCCTTGCTGTTGTCCTACCAGGCTCTGTTGGCTGACTGGGATAGTCTACTTCCATATTTTGATTTGGCATGTGTACTTGTTGTTCACACTGATGAGCAGTTTCAATCACAGTTGACAGATCCACATCTGTAAACAAACATCAGTGTTACCATTTAGTATATTTTTGTTTCATAGTGAGTGACTGAAGAAAATATCTGACAATATCAGCATATGAAATAAATAGACAGTATTCACTAATTTTCATAATAATTTATATCCAACCATACAGCAAATATTGCCAGTTTACTGACTAAATTAATTTTGTTTATCAAATGCTCTTCTGTTTGTTGTTATTCTTATTACCATAAATAATAAAGTTACTTCCTAATATAGTATTTGATTAAAAATAATTAGCCTGAGTAATAGCTGCTGTCATTTTCCTTTTTATTTATTAGTAATGTTGAAATTGTTGAAGGCATAATAAATAATAGAAAAGTTGAAACAATTGATAAAACGAATAAGATTAGTTAAAATATGGAAATCCTTGAGAATAAATTATAGAAACACTAATATAATCTAATCATTTAGAGGAATATTATTTTACTGCTTTTTTCTTTTTTGTTACTCTTTTTTGTGAAAATAAATATTTACAATACAAATTAAGTTATTAGATTTATGATACTTGGGTCATTTAAGAAGGTTTTAGGGGTTTCGGATTTTTATTTACCTGGATCGGTTAAAAGATGGAACTCCTTGAGAATAAATTATAGAAACACTAATGTAATGTGATCATTTACAGGAATATTATAACATTACTTTTCTTCTTTTTTTTTTTTTTGTCCAAAATAAAAATTCAGAATACAAATTAAGGTATCAGTTCTCTGATTATTGCGTCATTTAAAAAGGTTTTGGGGATTTGGGTTTTTTGTTTACCTGGTTCTGAAGGAGGACTTTGTGTTGGTTGAAGATTCTGTGGTGCAACCTTTGCTGTTGTCCTACCAGGCTCTGTTGGCTGACTGGGATAGTCTACTTTCATCTTTTTTTTTTTGGCATGTGTACTTGTTGTTCACACTGATGAGCAGTTTCAATCACAGTTGACAGATCCACATCTGTAAACAAACATCAGTGTTACCATTTAGTATATTTTTGTTTCCTAGTGAGTGACTGGAGAGAATATCTGACAATATCAGCATATGAAATAAATAGACAGCATTCACTAATTTTCATAATAATTTATATCCAACCATACACCAAATATTGCCAGTTTACTGACTAAATTAATTTTGTTTATCAAATACTCTTCTGTTTGTTGTTATTGTTATTACCATAAATAATCAAGTTACTTCCTAATATAGAATTTGATTAAAAATAATTAGTCTGAGTAATAGCTGCTGTCATTTCCCTTTTTTATTTATTAGTAATGTTGAAATTGTTGAAGGCATAATAAATAATAGAAAAGTTGAAATAATTGATAGAAGTAAAATGATAAGTTACAAAATGGAAATCCTTGAGAATAAATTACAGAAACATTGATGTTATCTGATCGTTTTCAGGAAAGTTTCTACATTAATTTATTTTCAAGATAAAGTTAGAATACAAATTAAGTTATCAGTTCTCTGATTGTCGGGTCATTTAAGAAGGTTTTGGGTATTTTGGTTTTTTATTTACCTGGTTCTGAAGGAAGACTTTGTGTTGGTTGAGGATTCTGTGGTGCAACCCTTGCTGTTGTCCTACCAGGCTCTGTTGGCTGACTGGGATTCTCTACTTCCATATTTTGATTTGGCATGTGTATTTGTTGTTCACATTGATGAGCAGTTTCCATCACAGTTGACAGATCCACATCTGTAAACAAACATCAGTGTACCATTTAGTATATTTTTCCTTCCTAGTGAGTGACTGGAGGAAATATTTGACAATATCAGCATATGAACTAAACAGACAGCAGTCATTAATTTTCATTACAATTTTTATCCAACCATATACCAAACCTTGGTAATTTACGGACTAAATTTTGTTTATCGAGTACTGGACTATTTTTTGTTGTTGTTGTTCTTGTTATTACCATCAATAATCAAATATTCCTTACAGATATGGGAAGGTACTTGTTAAAACCGACCAATAAAAAGCAACTAATGAATAATTAATTATATTTAAAAATATGTTTTGGGAAAAGTAACTATTAATGAAGTACGTATGTTATTTATGAATAATCAAAAGAGAAAACTTAAGTTCAAACTCAATGACTGCTGAGATAGTTTAACGTTTAAGTTAAAGTTTTAAAAACGTCGGAAATAACAATTTCATTTCGTTTCGTATTTGTTCCATGACCGACTCATTAAAATCAAAACAACCTAACACTGTCACAATGTTAATAACATTAACACGTTGTTTTAACACAATAACTGATTCTTTTTAGACAATAATTGATTCTTTTAAACTACGTTACGCGTTTACCTACCAGTCCACAGCCAGTACAAGCTTAAATATTCTATCCTTCAGTGGAATTATATTTATAATTTGATCAGCACAGTCCCTTCCACGACTTTCCAAAAAGGGATTTTCCATTGCTTAAATCCGTGTTCGTTTGTAATGTCAAGATACCTGGCAGCCAAAACCGGTTGCTGATGATTGTCTGGGCTAAAACCAGAAAACATACAGAATGACGCTGTCACTTGAAAATGTACGTTTCAGATTGTGAGAAATAAAAACCGGTTTGCAACAATCGAACAGCACCGTAGCTTAGCGAAAGCATGCGCAGTTCGTGGCGAGTAACTGGTGATGGTACTGTTAGCTAACGGGTTTATTTGTACTGAATACGGATCATTAACGAAAATAAAAATAAAAATGTATGGGTTTTTTTTGTTTTTGTTTTTTGTGTGGGTATGATGGTTGTCTGTTCTATTAGCGACTCATATCAGTTGTAGGTTACTGATTAGACAAACTAGTTAGGAAAAATTCTAAATAAAAGTAAAGGTTTTCCCCGAATTCCTTATAGAACAAATAAAACCACTGAAGAAAAAAAAAAAAAAATAGTTCAAATTTCAATATTTTCTTTAAAGAAGAAGAAGAAGAAGAAGCACAAAACATATAAAACCAAATCAACGTTTATCACCTCGTTTGACAGTTCAGGAAAATCGACCGCCAAACATCGACCTCCGAGGAACAAGTTTAAATAAATTTTAATACCTCAGATATGTTTGTTTGCTTTTTCTTCTTTCCTTTGACAATAAAGATAACATTTCACAGCGTGTTGTTCCGCCATTAATGTTGCTACGAAGATATTTACAAAACGATATATGCAGGTAAGAATTTTAATATTAATCGCTAATGATAACATAAATGTTAATATTTTAGTTTATTTTTTTCTTAAAGAAAATACTGAAATATAAACTGTTTTTTTTCTTTTCGTTTTTTCTCATTACTATATGTTCCACGAGGACTATTAAAAATTAGATGATGATGACCATGATGATGATCATCATCATCATGATGATGGTAATAATAATAATAATAATAATAATAATAATAATAATAATAATAACAAAGATAACGGTAATGATAATAATAATGATAATGATCATAATAGTAATAATAAAACACACTTTTCATTTTTTTCCCCTCCCCAGTATATGTTTTTATTGTTTTATTTTAGAAAAGTGATGGATGCCATATTTCTGCCTGTGTTTTTATTTCTTTTGTTGACCGAAGCTGGTGAGTATTTTCTTTGTGTATATTTTATTAACATTATTTATGTTATTTATTTAATTTTTTCTTTGGTTAGTTGGATAGTTGGTTATTCCTTATATTATTTATTTATTTGTTTGCGTTCTTGTTTGTTTAATATTTATTATATTGCATTTATTTGTATTGTTATTTATTTATTTTTTTATTTATTTTTATTTATATATATATATATGTTTGTTTTGTGGGTTTTTTTTTCTTTTTTACTATTACAAACTTGGATCCGAAGTGATAATTCTTTCTCTTCTTTTTGAACAATAAAAACTTTATGATTTATATTCTGTTTATAAATAAACAGCAGTACAGAAACATATGCTTAACATTTTGTCATAATCACCGACATCACTATTTTCATCACTGAAGATGTTTTTTTTTGACATGTTTTGCATAATCATAAATTATATTTGTTGCATTTTTTCTTCTATTTTTAAATACTTATAGTGATTATTATCATTTATTGTTTACTTTCTTTTTTTGTTATTTAATTTGTATTTTGTTCCGAGCAACTGCACAAAACAAAAATAAAAATTTAGAACATTTTAAAGATGTAATAAATAATAAAATGTTGTGTTTACAAAATGCAAATGCTGAAATTTTCAAAATCATAATTATAAAATCTGAATTCTAATCAAACTGACCTCTCAGCACAGCAAAGTTAACTCCGACACCAAAAGGGAGGTAACCCAACTGTGATAAACACAACATTTTAAAATAAAGGCAGCCGAATCATGTAGATAAAGGACTAAAATGTCCGATCTGTCGGTGAATTTGTCTGGATTTTTTAAAGAGATACCACAATATCTTCGACAAGCCGTCATAAGGGTTTCAGTTCTTCAGTGAAGGTTACATTCACGATGTTAACATGTTTTGGAATGATGGGGCACCATTTTTACCTAACCTAGTTGAACAAATAACAGAATTTTATTTCTTTTCTTTTCTTTTCTTGGGCTGCGACTGTATTTAAAACCAAAACCAAAAAAAAAACACAGCAATGATAACAAAAATACTGAGTTAACAACAATGTGGGTGATTTTTATATATTTCCATGAGAAAATACTTGTCACTAACTAAGAAATGGAAAATGTTAATTCGTCGTCCTTGTACAAAAAGAATCTAAAATTATACATTTTTTTTAATTCTTATAGTGAGTTTTTTTTTACGAATTACAAAATTAGTCGAAAGAAAAATTACATTCTGATCAAATTTTATTATGAATTTATTAACTTAAGTAAATCATCACCAGTATATACGTTATTTTTATTACATTTATCTATTTGTTTATTTCTGTTTAATCTTGTTTTTTTTTTTTTTTTTTATGTACTTAATAAACTGATTGTTTTGTTTTTTAGATACTGTGTACACGTTATCAAGGGAAACACAATTAAAGAAACACTTTAAGAGAGAAACAGTTGGTGTTTAAGTTGCGTGTTGTCAATGAGTTTTGTCATGTAAAATACATCAGAAGTAAAACAGTTTCTGCTTATACAAACTTATTGCTGGACATTACAGTCCAGATTCTGCCTTTGTTACTTTTCTCTGATTTTTTCTTATTTTTATATAAGATGTTTTCTGTTTTTCTTAGTCTTTATTCTTGTATAAATGTTTATCCATGATGAAATAATTATCTTAGGTCTTTGACAAAAGTAGTTACTGTTTTCATTGTGACTGGGTTTTTTATTTTCTTTCTTTCTTTCTTTTTCTTTTTTTATAATTTGGTTATATTAATTTTTTAGATTTGTTTTGATTTCTTTAAAGGTAAGCCAACAGATAAAATAATAATGTTTGTTCATTTAATCTAGTTTTAATATTTTTTTAAACTGTGTTATTTATGGTGATCATATACAAAATAATAAATATAAAGTAACAATGTTACTTCCCTATACATTAATCATTTTCAACAAGTGTACTTTGCTTATTTTAATGAGATATTTATTGTAAATATATACACAACGGATATAATAACTGATATATTTTTCTCATTCAGTAATTGAATTAATACATATCCAGCCTTATAGGTCACTTGAACAGTTTAAACTATTCTTTTACATGGCAGAACATTTTAAAAACTTAAAATTTCCATCCATGAAAACAATAACAGACATGTTAATACTGTATGAATTATTCAAAAGTTTTGATTTCTTATTTCTCTTTTTCTTTTTGTTTTATTTCTTTTAACTTTTATCTTTTTTACTTCTCACATTTTTATTCCAATAAAGAAGTGGTAACAGTAATTTTAATTAAATTTTAACAGCTGTTTTATTCATAAATTTATTTTACCAAAAAAAAAAAAAAAAAAAAAAAAATTAAATATTTTATTAATTCTGTTCACTTTCATTTATAGTTTTAGTACTGTTTGTTGCATGAAATTAAATAATTCTGTTTTTTCCTGTCTGTAGTCAGAAAAAATATATACTTTATGTCAGAAAAATATATGTAAATTGTTTTTATTGTACAGTGAACTGTATGTAAAGTGACATCTCGTTATGCACTTGGAATCAGTTTAATATCAAAACATTTACTGTGTCTTCAAATATCATTAGGGCCAATTTTATTACTAATATAATGGATTCAGGTGTTCCTCTGGCCATCCATATAAAGTAATAGATTTCAGGCCTTTTATAAATTTCATTCTGGCTTTGGAAAAGACACGAATTTTACACAACTATTCGTTCTGGATAGCTCATCGCTGTTACACATCTCTTTACCACGATTGTGGTTAGGCTTCCGCACGCATTCAATAACGAATGAATGAAAAAAAAAAAAAAAAAAAAATTAACGTCCTAATCAGAGCTAGCTGTTGTGAAGCACGTCTACGACGGGCACACTTTCTGACAGGTCAGTGGGCGTGTCCGTGGCAGTTCAATAACACAAACGATTCATTGTTGTCTAACTACCTGTTTGTCTTATGACCGACAAACGATGATGCACGCATGCTCGTTAGTCATTGGTCAATACCAGCTGTCAATCATGTATGGCAGACGGGTCAGTTATGTTATCAGTTTGTTTCAGTTAACTACAGTTACTAAACAATTATCGTAAAGACCTGTTTAATTTACTTTATTGCATTATGTTAATTAAGATAAAAATATGTATTTATTTATATATGTATTGGTGAATGGTTTGGTTTCCTCGTTTTCCTGGTTTTGTGTGTGTGTGTGTGTGTTTGTTATTGGGTGTTTTTTTTGTTTACTTTATTGCATTTTTGTTTTTTGTTTATTTTGTTTGTTTTGTTTTGTTTTTTTTTTTTTTTTTGTTCTTTTTATAAATGCGCCTAAAGAATGTAATTCAAATAACAATAAAATACATTTATTGAACGAACACCAGAGAAGAGAAAAAAAATACTAATAATAAAGAAGAAGAAAAAAATGTAAATGAGCAAATTTGAAAAGCACGACAGAAAAAATCTCAGAAAAAATGCTTTCATTTTTGCTTTGGATTTTAGCTCCTCACAGCTCAGAAATGTATTCATTTTCTTATTTTAAAAAAACCAAGAAAATAAACAAAAAACAACCTTAAACAACAAATTAATAAAGCAATTTAAACAGTAAAAATTCCTATGCACAGTTCGTTGTTAGAAAATGACTCAACGTGTTTTCATTACATTTTATTTATTTATTTTTAAATATAAAAAATATATTTATATTATTTCGTTGTTAATGTGTATTATCTACAAGTGTAAACAGTTGGTAGTGATTAATTTCGCCAAAAATAACAATTCTTTTTGCTGTCCTGATCTTTATATCTTTTAAATGAAATCCAAAAACTTACTTTATTGTAAATATATATATATATAATAAAAAGTATAAACTTACTGTATTGTTAAAATGTCAATATTTGTTATTATTTAAATGAATGCTGCTGCATTTTGCAGGTGTTAATACAGAAGATATTATCTGCTGTAGGATCACAATGAACTGTCTTTAGTAGGATTTAAATCCTTAGAAAACAACAGATATATTCAGAATTAACAACTATAGAAAATAACAGATTCTAAAAACAGCAGGCAAAGAATTTTCTGAAGAAAAAAAAATAAATAAAAAATAAAAAACACACAACATTTCTTCTTCATCTTCTTCTTTTAAACAAATATTATTACGTATATTTATTTATTTATTTATTTACTATTAATGTAATTTGCTGTTCTCTTTTCAAGTTTACTGATCTGTAATTCTTAAAAGTAAAATACAGAGTTCTTGTAGTTGAAATGTATGAAAAGATAACATTTTTGTTGTTATTCTTATTTAGTTTTTCAAATTGTATTTTATTTTCAATCGTATTCAGTAGTTTGAACAGTTTTTATCTAAAATATTTAATCTTGTAATCAACATAAATAGCTTGAATTTAATAATAATAATAATAACAACAACAACAACAGATGTCATAGAGGATCATTTAAAATTAATCATATATATCTTTTTGAAGTAATGAAAGGCATTTTCAAAAATGTTATTCTTTCAGGAGAATTACAAGGGTTGGGTACATTTTATTCACTTTTTACATTTTATTATCTGCTTTAATTTTATGAATACATACATACATACATACATACATACATACATACATATATACATACATGTTAACCTTCCAGTTAAGAAAATAACCACAGGAAAAGGTATATGAAGGTATGTGTGTTAGTATGTGTGTGTGTGTGTGTGTGTGTGTGTGTGTGTGTGTGTGTGTGTGTCATAAACCAGAAGAACTAAATCCATGGCAGACAGAAGAAAAAAATGTTTTGTTCATACATTTTGTTGTGTTAGACATACAATGAAAAGTGCATTTATATATATATATATATATATATATATAATCTAAAATATACTGGTTTTATTTAGACTATTTATGATCAGTAAAACTAGATAAATATTAAAAATTAAAAATAAATATTAAAAAGGTAAAACAATTTGCAAAATTCCTTTTTGTTAACTCTCATGCAGAAATACATTTCCAACTAAAGCCATATTAAATATCTCAGCATCTGCAATGTATTATTTTTGGCAGAATACATTTCAAACTTAAATTAATAATTGCATGATTTATAATTTTAAGTTATGTACAAAGATGTTATTAAAATATATCAAGAAGCTAGATACTATTTGCAAGTAGATCAACTGTAAATCGCTTGTCAATGTACCAGATATTTTATCCACTTTAACAAGAAACAATAATATTAAAGTTTACAGAATTAATTTAGTCTGTTTATCTATGATGCAAAACAAACAACGAATATTTTATTGATACTGAAATATATTGCTTGTATTTTAACTATTTATGATGAGTAAATATAGATATAAATAAATAAAAATCAAATGTAACAAGCATATACCAAGTAAGCTGCTTTTTCTTTCATGTATATAGAATTTATTTAAAGATGGGTTTTTTCTTACTTTTTTTCCTTACTTACTTCAGTTCATACAGCTCGTTTATGTTAGCACAAATAGACAGGATGTGTAAAAAAAATGTCAATAATTTATTCTGAAATAATATTGCTTTAACTGTGGAAAACATCAACTGCAAATAAACAAAAGTTCTGCTTCACTTGAATATCAGCTTCTTCCTCAATGAGCTGAAATATGATGGTGATTGCTTCCACAGCTCATCTTCGAATTCGATGTCTTCTTTACCTACTTCATAATTTACTAACGTCAGCAAACTGAAGACGTCCTCTCTGAAAAATTAATAAAATGAATATAATTTTTTTTAAAGTAATAGATAGTAATATTTTAATAACAAACAGAAATATGAGGAATTTTTTTATATATATACAGATAGATAGATATAGATAACTAGATAGCTAGCTAGATAGACAGACAAACAGACAGATCTGTATGTATGTCCCAGTTCCATTGTTTTGTTTAATTTGTTAAAAGATCTGAAAGGAGAATGAAAATGATTTCTTGTCCATCTTAGTTAACAAGATGACAAAGGAACAGTCCTTGGGAGCTTCTAACTAAAATACAATAACATATGTAACACATGTTTCTAAGGTATGTGTAATATAAATATATATATTGTGTATGAATTCTAAAAGAATTGTGACAATTTTTATTATAGTAATCAATTTGTTCTGCCTAGAAAAATCATCATCCAGCTAACAGTGTTAGTTAACAACGTGTGACATCACGAAACATCAATGCAAAACATTTAGTCAAGATCACAAAGAACAGTACCAAAGTCACAGCAAAACATCTTACGCCACTGTTTTTATTGTTATTATAAATTTGCAAATGTTGAAAATATGTAAACATAAACAGTACTAAAAGGTGTTTGATCCTGCCATTTATTTCCAAAAGAGCAGTCAACATTGTCATCATAAAAGTAATTTGTAAACTGCATATCTTTATCTCCTGAACAGGTAGATGATCCTCTTTTTGACAATGATAAAATAATCCTCAAGACAACATTTCAGTGATGTCACAAGACTCAGATTAACTCAATACAGTTTAAAAAAATATTTGTTTCTTTTTAAAATTTCATCATCTTTCAGCTGCTGTATTCTGCTTTTTACCTGATCACTTGTATATAAAACCTTTGGTTTCTCTTTGAACCAGAAGTTTCCTGGTTTGGTCATGATGTGATGTTTAACAATTATTTTCATTCATGTTTCTGTGGTTACTAGTTTAATTTGTAAACGTACTTCTTCATGCAGATTCCTAAGCTTCCACTTAAAATTTCATACAATCCTGAATGTTTATTATTAAAATTTCATCATCATCAGTCAGCTCTTGTGTTCTGCTTCTAACCTGATCAGTGATATCTACGACTTTTGTTTTATCTTATACAGGTGAGTTGTTCTTTGGTCATAATGTGATGTTTAACAATTATTTTGTCTGGTTGTTAGTTTGTTCTTTGTCTGTCTTGTTTGTGTCCATGTTTCTGCATTATATGTCATTTCTGCAAGAATACATTAGTTGTAATCTTCAAGCTGATTCTTAAATTTCCTCTTTAGATTTTATACAGTCATAAAATTCGTTTACTTACTTTTTAGCACATTTATTTAAAATTTCTGTCAGTTTTCTGATGTACCAGGATCCAGCTGATGCTAATCTGTAAGACATAAAACCTGGTACTGTGGCATATCCTAACAGAAAATCTGTTTCATTTGGGATTATTTCTGCCTGTGGGTTTGTTCCTTCTTCTGGGTTTGTTTCTTCCTGCTGAACATCCATGTCAATATCACCATCTGTCTGGGTATCATGTCCTGTAAATAGATATATCAGAAATCGAGTTCTGATATTTTAAAAATATTAATCCTAGAAAATATAAACTCATACCAAAACCCATATAGATATTTGTAACTATATATCAAGTATTACAAAGCAAATAAACAAAAAAAAAAACATTCAAAATATATCATTTATGGCCAGTCAGTATAAACTCGTAGCAAAGTCTTCATCCCCAAAACATATTTCTCATATACTAAATACGAGATGGCAATTTGCACAGAATTAGACCACAAAATTTAACATGTATGTGACTAAATTATGTAAATACAACAGATAATCATATATGTAGTTTTGAGGAATTATTTTTAACAGCTGCCATACATACCTAGTTGTTTTTCTTCACCCTGACAAGCCTGTATGAAAAACAACTTTGGTTTCACACTCAGTGTTGGACATGACTGAGGTCTAAATGGTGCAGTCAAGTCTCTGATCTTTACAAGACAACCGTTACTTCCGTATATTGCACCTTCAGTTCCATGTGACAAAATACAACACACAACAACAGTCATAGTCACTGTGATCAGACAAAGCCAGCTGATTTACAGTCTGAACCATGTCACTGTCAGACAGATTTTCTTCATATTGGATGATGAATTGAAGATTCTCAAAAGTTTCTTTCAGCTTAACTAGAAATAAAACTTATTTACATATTTTAATACTAGGTATTAATATTGATTTGTGTACGTGTATGTTGGATATGAACCAAAAAACAAATTATTTTTATAATAGATGGTGTTTGAGCATTGTTTTCGTTTATCACATAAATTAATATTCTGAAACGTGAAAAAATGGCACATGATCATGTAATTGAATAAATATCTCTACATATATCTAAATATTGAATGAATTTCATCAACAAAACACTACAAATGAGTCAGAGAAAGCGACAGAGAGAGAAAATGAGAGCTACATGCCATACATAAACAAACTTTCATTATTATTATTATTATTATTATTGTTGTTGTTGTTGTTGTTGTTGTTGTTGTTGGTGGTGGTGGTGTTTTTATTACAATCACTATCTTATTATTATTTGCTGTTAAAACTATTTTTATTATAATTATTATTATTATTGTTATTGTTACTAATGCTGTTATTTTAATTATTACTATAGTTCTTGTTGTTGCTGCTATTCTCTTTCAAAGTAAAACTTACCAGCATCTACATCAGTTCCCTCTCTATATGGCAAATCTTTAGCTTCTGGCTTCACTCGATCCTTCTCAAAACCTCTATTGTTGATTATTACACATATTCCTAGAATAAAACAGAAAAAAAACCCATATATTTAAGGGTGACAGACAAAGAGAAACAGAGAGAAAGAATGAGGGACAGATACAGTGATATGAATGTGGAGAGCCCAGACTGGGTCTGTGTTTATGAATTACTCATCAAGATATAGTAGCTCGAGTAATAACAAGGAAACATGACTTACACACTGGAGAATTCCGATCTCTGCCAGTGCAGGTCTGCATAAACAGCACCAAACAAATCACAAAGGCATAAAAAAAAATGAATGAATATGTATGTGTGACACATACCTCTCACCTATATTGTTTGTACCAAATCTAATACTGTTATTAAAAATGTCCTGCTGATTCCAAATTAGTAAAATATTTATTTGAAAATATACCTCGAGGATTAGCATCCATTTTGTAGTAGGGGACGAGACACTGGTCTACATCAGTTCTTTCTAACGACGTTTGGAATCTGATTTGCTAGTGATTTTTAATAAATAATTGAAAAATTAAAAATTAAAAAATATGTAACACAACTCAGAGTAAGTTCTGCTATAAAATTAAAATATATGCAGCTTAATCTGATTTCTTTATTTCTTTTGTGATGTCAATTATTTGCTAATAATAACATAAAATGATAAAATAACAAAGAATAGAACTATGCAGGTGAATCATTTCTAGTTCTTTCAAAAAATAGAAATAAAATACATGATGGTACCAGATCTAAGGTCACATTATTTTTTTTTTCTTCAAGCCATATGGAAAAAGTACCAGAAATAAATTACCTTTATTATTAAATTCAAGTGTTGCTGAATTGCAATATTACATGTCAATAATATGATCAGATTAAAGTCATGTTAAATGTTTAAGTTTACTTGACATGTGGTAATACAAAGTTTCTCGTATATTTTAATTAGAAAAGATTGGCCTCCAAAAATAAATAATACAATCAATTGGAAGTAAACAGATTTATACTTTCTATTTAAAAAGCAACAAAATCTCAAATATGTTCTTATTCTGTACTTCATTATTAGAAAAATACATTTCTCTAAAAGCAATGAAAAATTTATAAAATATATAATTACCTATTCTGTTAGCTTCATGTGTCCTTTGTTCTCTTATGCTGATCTCAGGATCTGAAACCAAAATATTTTCTAAAACAATAAAAACAGCAGATGGAACTTTCGACATAAATAAAAATCACACACACACATACACACACACACACACACACACACACACACAATAAAACACTCACACAAATGCAAACAAACAGTTTAAATACATTTTGTATACATATTTATAAATTACTGATTTTATCAGTTTACTGGTGAGAAATGATTTCTAATAACATAGTATTTGAATAAAAGTAATTAGACTGATAAAACAATTAACTGGATGTTAACACATTTATACTGACTGTTTAAAAAGTAACAAAGTCACAAATATATTTTTATTCTGATATTAATTAGAAAAGAAATGTTGTCCAAAACCAATTTAAAATTAATAAAATGTATATTTACTTTTTGTGGTAGCTTCATCTGCTCCTGGTTCTCTAATGCTGATCTCAGGATCTGAAACCAATATATTTTCATAAAAAATAAAAACAGACGATGGAATTTTGGTAATGATTCTGAAATAGTTTAACTATTTCACTCTCTGAAAAAACAGTTAAAATAAAAAACAAAAATGTACAGTTTAAAAAGTTCTGCTTCACTTGAATATCAGCTTCTTCCTCAGTGTGTACAATGGTGCTGGGGACTCTTGTATGTACCATCATTCACCGTGGCGTTTTGTTTACATACTTCATTATTTACTAACAAGAGCAAACTGAGGATGTCCTCTCTGAAAAATGTATAAAATGAAAATAAATTTTAAAAAGTAATAAATAGTAATATTCGTGTAACATATACATACGGTTAAGAAAACAAAAATTAAATATATATATGTATAAAACAGATCTGTATGTAAGTCCCAGCTGTATTATGTTTTTATTACTTTCTTAAAAGATCAGAAAGGAGAACCGAAATGATTTCTTGTACATTTTAGTTAACATGATAATGTAGGAACATTCCTTCAGAGGTTCCAACTAAAATACAGTCACATATGTAAAAGATCTTTCTAACATGTACATTATATATATTACATATCGTGTGCATGAATTCTACTAAATTTCGTGATTTACTGATTGAAAGTTTTATTATAGTAATTAATTTGCCCAGCCTAGAAAAATCATCATCCAGCTAACAGTTAACAACATGTGACATTACAAAACACTTAGACAAAGTCACAGCAAACAGTGGTACCCAAACTTCTTAAACCAGTTTTTTTATTTTTTATTTTAATAATGCAACAGTTGTATATATTTAAACATAAACAGTACTAAAAGTTGTTTGACCTGCCATTTCTTTCCAAACAGGCAGTCAATATTGTCAACATAAAAGAAATCTGTAAACTGCATATCTTCATCTCCTGAACAGGTAGATGATCCACTTTTTTATACTAATAAAATAATCCTCAAGACAACATTTCAGTGATGTCACAAGACTGAGACTAACTCAATATATATTAAAAAATATTTGTTTCTTTTCAAAATGTCATCATCATCGGTCAGCTGTTGTGTTCTGCTTCTAACCTGATCAGTCTTATCTATGACCTTTGTTTTATCTTATACAGGTGAGTTGGTTTTTGGTCATGTTGTGATGCTTAACAATTATTTTGTCTGGTTGTTAGTTTGTTGTTTGTCTGTCTTGTTTCTATGCATGTTTCTGCATTATATGTCATTTCTGCAAGAATACATTAGTTGTAATCTTCAAGCTGATTCTTAAGTTTCCCCTTAAGATTTTATACATTTATAAAATTCATTTACTTACTTTTTAGCATATTTATTTAAAATTTCTGTCAGTTTTGTGATGTACCAGGATCCATGTGATTTTGATCTGTAAGACACAAAACCTGGTACTGTGGCATATCCTATCAGAAAATCTGCTTCATATCGGTTTGTTTCTGCCTGTGGGTTTGTTCCTTCTTCTGGGTTTGTTTTTTCCTGCTGAACATCCATGTCAGTATCACCATCCATCTGTGTATCATATCCTGTAAATAGATGTATCAGAAATCAAGTTCTGATATTTTAAAAATATTAATCCTAATTGCATACAAACTCATACCAAAATCCATACAGATATTTGTAACTATACATGAAGTATTTTAGAGCAAATAAACACAAAAATGTTATCATTTGTGGACAATGTCAGCATAAACTTGTAGCAAATTCTTAAACCCGAAAATGTCTTTCTCAGATTTAGGCCACACAATATAATATGTATGTGACTAAATACAACAGATAATCATATATGTAGTTTTGAGAAATTATTTTTAACAGCTGCCATACATACCTAGTTTTTTTTCCTTCCCCTGACAAGCCTGTATGAAAAACAACTTTGGTTTCCCACTCAGTGTTGGACATGACTGAGATCTAAATGGTTCAGTCAATTGTCTGATCTTTACAGGCAAACCGTTACATCCATATACCACACCGTCAGCTCCGTGTGATAAAATACAAACCACAACAATGTCATAGTCACTGTGATCAAAGAAAGCCAGGCCCTTTACAGCTTCAACCATGTCAGTGTCAGTCAAATATTCTTTGTAGTGGACGATGAACTGAAGGTTCTCAAAAGTTTCTTTCAGCTTAACTACAAATAAAATTGATTTACATATTTTTTAACTAGGTATGAATATTGATGTGTGTTAGTGTATGTGTAAGTTATGTTTGAACAAAAAATTATTATCTCTTTTATACACATTCTGAAAGGTGAAAAAATGGCACATAATTAATTATGTAAGTCACTTAGAGAGATTTATTAGGTCTGAACAAAACAAATATTATCTGCTTTATACATATTCTGAAAGGTGAAAAAAATGGGATATAATTAATTATGCAAGTGAATAAATCTCTCTACAAATATCTAAATACTGTATGAATTTTGTTTAAAAAAACACTATGAATTATATATATATACACACACCACATATACTTTCATTATTATTATTATTATTGCTTTTATTGCAATTACTATTTTATTGTTATTCGTCGTTAGTATTAATATTATTATTGTTAAAATTATCACTGTTATTGTTATTAATACTGTTATTTTTATTATTACTATAGTTGTTGTTGTTGTTACTGCTATTTTCTTTCTAAGTAAAACTTACCAGCATCTACATCAGTTCCCTTTCTTTCTTCCAACATTTTAGCTTCTGGCTTCACTGGATATGTGAGAAAATCTCTGTTGTTGATTAATAAACACATTCCTAGAATAAAACAATTTTTTTTTATTAATTTAATGAAAATATAAAGAATAAATTTAAGGGAGACAGACAAAGAGAAACAAAGAGACAGAATGAGGGAGAGATTCAGTGATATGAATGTGGAGAGTCCAGACTGTCTCTTTCTTTATGAATCACTCATCAAGATATAGCAGTGGAGTGAGAGCAGGGAAACATGACTTGTACACTGGGGAAGTCAAATCTCTGGCAGTGCAGGTCTGTGTAAGCAGCACTGAACAAACCACAAGGCTTAAAAAACTAAACTGTTTGTATGTGACTGACCTCTCCCCTGTTAGCATGATGTCAATAATAGTAACAGATTGTTAAAGGATATAAAAAGAGAGGTAAATTGATTCCTCATTCAACTGCCATCCTATTTTAGTTAACATACTTTGGAGTCTATTTCCCAATCCAGCCAGGATACTTCCCACTCAGCCAAGCTATTTCCCATTCAAACCAGAATATTGTGAACCTTTTGTTAACAGACCTTTCTGACCAAAGAAAAAAGATCCTTTTTTGCTAATCCCAAATTAGTAAAATCTTTATTTGAACACATACCTCGAGGATTGGCATTCATTTTGTAGTAGTCAGCACTCTGCTCTTGGACACCTCGAAAATAACTGGCTGAAGATTTTCAACAAAAAAATAAGTTAAAAATTAAAAATTTGTAATAAATAAGTAACAGAATTCAAAGTAAATTCTACTATAAAATTAAATTAAATGCAGCTTAACGTGATTTCTGCAACCAAGCTATTTCCCATTCATACCAGAATATTGTGAACCTTTTGTTAACAGACCTTTCTGACCTAAGAAAAAATATCCTTTTTGCTAATCTCAAATTAGTAAAATCTTTATTTTAACACATACCTCGAGGATTGGCATCCATTTTGTAGCAGGCAGCACGCTGCTCTTGGACACCTCGAAAATCACTTGCTGAAGATTTTCAACAAAAAAAAAATAAGTTAAAAATTAAAAATTAATAATAAATAAGTAACAGAATTCAAAGTAAGTACTCTATAAAATTAAAATAAATGCAATTTAATGTGATTTCTTTATTTGTTTTGTGATGTCAGTTATTTGCTAATAATAAAGATTAATGACAATATAACAAAGAATAAAATGATGTAGGTGTATAATGTGTACCCATGTTTCCAAAAAAAAAAAGAGTAATTAATTATATTGACAATGATGATGATAATAAGTATGAAGTCACATTTATGTTTATTTTCTTCAAACCATCTGAAAAAGTACTAGAAATAAATTACTGTTATTAAACTGGAATGTTATTGACTAGCAAAATTACATGTCAATATCATGATCACATTAAATTCATGTTATAATGTTGTAATTTTACTTGACCAGTATTGATACAATGTTTCTCATATACTGTAGTTACAAAAAGTCAACTGGAAGTTCACAGGTTTATACTTTGTTTAAAAACTAACAGTTTCAGATATCTTCTTATTCTGTACTTCATTATTAGAAAAACATTTTCTCCAAAAGCAAAATGAAAAATTAATAAACTGTATAATTACCCGCTCTGTTAACTTCATGTGCCCTTTGTCCTTTTATGCTGATCTCAGGATCTGAAACCAAAATATTTTCATAAAAAAATAAAAACAGTAGATGGAATTTTAGACATAAATTAAAATCTCTCTCTCACACACAAACACTTACATAAATGCAAACAAAAAGTGTAGAATTATGTTGTATACATATTCATAAATTACTGCTAATACTATAATACTTGAATAAAAATAATTAGACACAAAAAACAATCAACTGGATGTAAACAGATTTACACTTTTTGTCTAAAAAATAATAAAGATACAAATATCTTATTATTCTGTACTTCATTATTAGAAATAAATGCTGTCCAAACGAAATGAAAAACAAATAAAATGTATAGTTACCTTTCCTTTTAGCTGCATGTACCCTCTGCTTGCTCAAGCTGATATCAGGACCTGAAACCAAAATATTTTCATCAAAATTAAATGTAGAAGATCAAAAGCAAGATATAAATAATAATCACAGAAACACACATATAAAATGATATACATATATAAAATGTAACTAGAGACATAAAATCATAATAGAATTTAGTCACTGCTGAATGAAAGTTTGTGATAAAGTCTCGAGGGTTAATGACAATGGCACTGAAATAGCTTAAACTTTTCACTCTCTGAATTCTAGAATATTTGTCAAATGTTTTGTGAGTGCTGATTAATTTCAAACTAACACATTACCTTGTGGCTGTTTTCCAAACATGATTTCTAATATTGCTTCTATTAGTATATGAAGCATTTTACATTCGTCCATGACCTTGGACAAATATATTAATGTCTTTTTGGGATCGTCACCGCCTTTTTTCATCTTCTGAAACCACTGTTTCAGCATCTCACTACTGGGGGATGATTTCTCACATACATTTAAAATATTTAGCTTTTTGTTAGACACATTCAGCATGGTTCCAAGGGTAAAGTACTGCGTGTTTGACATATTCCGAGCAATATAACAGATTAGTTCATCTGAAAAAAGAGCTAAAATAAAAAATAAGAAAAAAGAATGAAATAATAACAAATAATTAAGAAAATTTAATTAAAAACAAACAAACACATATAATAAGAATAATTCATAATGATGATGATTTTAATTATAATCAATGAATGAATAAGGAACAAAATGTAATAAATAAATAGACAAATAAAAGAAATACCTATAAATACTAACCACACACACATAATGTAACATGTGACTAAAAAGAACATAAACAAATTAATTCACTAGTAAATGAAATTGTGTGATAAAGTCTTGAGGGATAATGGTAATGACACTGAAATAACTTAAACTTTTCATTCTCTGAATTCTAGAATAATTGTCAAATGTTTTGTATTTTCAGAGTGCTGATTTACTTCAAACTAACACATTACCTTGTGGCTGTTTTCCAAACATGGTTTCCAGTGCTGCTATTAGTACATCTATCATTTTGCAGTTTTCCATTGCGTTGGACAACACTGTTATCTTTTCTCTATCATCAATGCTTTCCATTTTCTGGAGCCACAGTTCCATCATTTCCATATTTCTCTTTTCATGTGAATCACAGAGCTTATTGAAATTATGTAGCTTTATGTCAGAAATATTCAGCTTGGTTCCAAGGGCAAAATACTGCTTGGTCGATAATTTCAGAAAGATATCTTTGATTAGTACAAATACATCTGAAAAAAAATAGGAAAGGAGTTAGAATTTAAAAAATATGAGAAAAAAATGAAATAATAAGGAATAAATAATAAAATTTAATAAATAAAGAAATAATAAAAATATATAGTATTTGAATAAAATTAGACTAATTATGGATGCGGACATTTTCCATTTTATTGTGGAATTATTAAGTTTATACAGAAATGGTGAAATTCTCAATGGAACAATTAACAGTTAATAGAAAAGTTGAAATCATTGACAGAACTAATGAGATATGCTAAAATACAGAAATCCTTGATTCCAAGAATTAATTACTGAAACAATGATGTAATCTGATCATTTACAGGAATATTTCTACCTTAATTTATTTTCAAAATAAAGTTACAATACAAATTAAGTTATCAGTTTTATGATTCAGGGGTCATTTATGAAAGCTTTTGGCCGTTTCTTTTTTTACCTGGTTCGGAAGTAGGACTTTGTGTAAGTTGAGGATTCTTTGGTACAGTAGGCTGCTGATATTTTCCTTGCACCTCTTGTATTGGAAGGCATACTGGTTGTTCAAGTTTATTTCCACTCTTCGTCAATGCTGACTGATCTGCTGTAGACATTGTCCTAAGACCCATCCACTGCTTGTAGTTCATTGTTTTTTCCACCAAATCAGATCTTCCTATGTGCTTAAAAGAACCTTCCAAAATGTCAACATTTTCAGGACTAATTTTTTTCATCTGTTCAAGAATGAGAAAAATATCCAGCACACTGTGAATCTTTTGTTGCTTTGCTCTAGGAATGTCTACAGAACAAAACAACAACAACTTACGCAAGTCCTCTTCTCCGATTTGATTAGAAAGATCAAGAAGTAGATTTCTGTATGCTGAAAAATGTGACCCAAATAAGTCCAGATGTTTATCCAGTTCTTTCTCGTCAACCTGTAAATTTTTCACAAGATCTAACCTCATAGTACGTTTTGACAACTCAGCGAAAGTCCACTTATTTGTTTCATTCAGTTTGCCTGTCTTCTCAAGAAAGCTGAACAGTTCAGTTCCCTTCTTTATATGTTCCAGTCAACTCAATGCAGCAAAGTCGCGACACAAGAATTTCAGAGAATCAATGTCCTTGTTGACCAGGTCACCAGCAACTTTAAGTAGTACACGTCTGAAATCAACACCTACCTCATCCTCTGCATCCATTCATAAAGTGTTAGACATTTTGTTTCTTATTTATTAGACACAGGGTATGTAGTTCTTGTCTGGAAAAAAGGATACAGACACAGTTTAAATTACGTCACACCTAGGAACAACTGATTTTTATATTTACTTTCACTGACACACTGTGGAATACAAGTGTTTCTGCAAAATTAAATAACTGTGTGATCAATAAAATCTATATTTTATGTTTTCACAGCATTAGCATTTAGTATATTTTTGTTTCCCAGACAGTGACTGTGGAAAATATTTGACAATATCAGCATATTAACTAAATACACAGCAGTCACTAATTTTCATTATAATTTATATCCACCGAAACACCAAACCTTGGTAATTTACTGACTAAATTAATTTTTGTTTATAAAGTATTACTTTATTTTGTTGTTGTTGGTATTACCACAAATAATCAAATATTCTTTGCAGATGTGGTAAGGTACTTGTTAAAACGGATCTATCAAAAGCAACAGTACTGAGTAACTAATTATATTTAAAAGTATCTATTAATGAAGTAGGTATGTTAATTATGAATAATCATTAAGAGAAAACTGTAGTTCAATCTCACTGACTGCTGAAATAGTTTAACTTTTAATTTAAAATATTAAAAACGACTCAACGGTTTGATTTCGTTTCACATTTCTGTTCTGTGACTCACTCATTAAAATCAAAACAACGTCACAGTTACAATGTAAATAGCATTAATACCTTGTTTTAAAACAATAACTGATGCTGTAAAACTGCACCAGTCTTTTACATGACAGTTCACAGCCAGTACAAGATTAAATATTCTATCCTTCAATGGAATTATATTTATAATTTTCTTCCGGACTTTCCAACAAGGGATTTCCCTTTGATTAAGGCCGTGATCGTTTTTGGCATATATCCAGCTTATAATGTTAAGATATTTGGGAACTACAACCGATTGCTAAAATGAGAAAACAAAGAAATTGACACAATTGTTGAAACTGTACGTTTCAAACTATAACAAATAAAACCGGTTTGCAACAACCGAACGTAACCGTAAACTCGTGATTGTACTATTAGCTTAAAACTGATTATTTTCACTGAATACAGATAACTAATTGATATATATATATATATATATATATATATATATATATATATATATATATATATATATATATGTATGTGTCTTTCTAATGGTTGTCTGTTCTATTAGCGGATGACATCAGTCGAAGCTTACTGATTAGACAAACTAGTTAGGAAAAATTCTAAATAAAGTAATTTTCCAACAACTTCTAGATTATATTAGGTGTGCATAGACTGAAACATTCAACGAATGCTACGAAAACAAAATCATTTTTGTCGTATCTGATTCACATATATTACTACTAATAATTTTAGTTGTAAATTTATGTATTGAGTACTTTCCAGTGTTCAGAATGTGTAATGAAGTCATCTGATTCTCAAGCCAAATAATAAATAAAATCTACACAATTTGTTTCACTTACATCAGATACATAGATAGATAGAAAATATGTTATAATAAATAAATAATAAACTAAGCAACTTATTACAGAGCCATTGTTATTTTTTTTCTTTCGTTTTTTAAATTTATTTTGTAATTATCTAGACTAAAGCTAAGCTTTTGAACCACTATCGAGAACAAAACGAAAGGGAAATAACTCCAGTCTAACATTTCCTAAAATTTAAATCCAATTAGTTATACATGACTGGAATATGCAAAATAAAATAAATTAATTTAAATAAAACGAAGATTTTAGCTTTTTGTTTATATATATATATACAGCTTTTCAGTTATATTCAAAAGCACAAAATTTGAATCCACTACATACTTCTAAAATTACTGTCATTAAACAGCGAAAGAGAAAAATATATTAGAGATAAAAATACATCTTTATAGTGTTTCTTTAAAATATCCTAATAAATGTTACCGTCACGTTTTGTATACTCCAGTTATTATTATCATTGTCGTTGTTGTTATTATTATTATTATCATTACTGTTGTTGTTATTATTATTATTATTATTATTATTCAGCCATTATGCATCATTAAGAGATTTTAATTTTCTTGTCATGCTTTATGATAGTCAAAAATCCTTTGAATTATCATATATAATGACTCTGCTTTAAAAATAAGATAGAAACAGTTCAAAAATGTATTCATTTTTCTTATTTTAAAAAATAAATAAATAAATAAACAAAAAACAACTTTAAACAACAAATTAATAAAGCAATTTTAAAGTAAAACCCACTTATGCACAGTTCGTTGTTAGAAAATGACTCAATGTCTTTTTATTACATTTTATTTATTTATTATTAAATATAAAAAATATATTTATATTATTTTCTTGTAAATGTGTATTATCTATAAGTGTAAACAGTTTGTAGTGATTAATTTCGCCAAAATATAACAATTCTTTTTTTTTGTCCTGATGTTTATATAGCTTTTAAATGAAATACAAAAACTCATTTTATTGTAAAAATATATGTATAATAAAAAGTATAAACCTACTTTTACTGTATGATATATTGTAAAAATTTCAATATTTGTTATTATTTAAATGAATGCTGCTGCATTTTGCAAGTGTTAATACAGAAGATATTATCTGCTGTAGGATCACAATGAACTGTCTTTAGTATGTTTTAAATGCTTAGAAAACAACAGATATATTCAGAATAACCAACTATAGAAAATAAAATATTTTAACTGCATGTGATTCTAAAAACAACTGGCAAAGAATTTTCTGAAGAAAAAACAAATAATAATAAAAAATAAAATATACACAAATTTTTAACAACTATAGAAAATAACAGATTTTAAGACACAGTTTAAATTAAGGCACACCTGTGAACAACTGATTTTTATATTTCCTTTCAGTGAGGGCATACAAGTGTTTCTGCAAAATTAATTAATTGGGTGATCAGTAAAATCTATGTTATATGTTTTCACAGCTTTAGAATTTAGTATAGTTTTGTTTCCCACACGGTGACTGGGGAAAATATCTGACAATGTCAGCATATGAACTAAACAGACAGCAGTCATTAATTTTCATTACAATTTATATCCAAAGCCAAACCTTGGTAGTTTACTGACTAAATTTTGTTTATTGAGTACTGGTCTATTTTCTTCTTGTTGTTAATGTTATTACCATCAATCATCAAATATTCTTTGCAGATATGGCAAGGTACTTGTTAAAACCGATCAATAAAAAAACAACAGTACTGAATAATTAATTATATTTAAAAATATGTTTTGGGAAAAGTAACTAGTAATGAAGTACGTATGTTATTTATGAATAATCAAAAAAGAAAACTGAAGTTCAAACTCACTGACTGCTGAAATAGTTTAACATTTAAGTTAAAGTTTTAAAAACGTCGGAAATAACGATTTCATTTCGTTTCATATTTCTGTTCCGTCACCGACTCATTAAAGTCAAAACAACCTAACACTGTCACAATGTTAATAACATTAACATGTTGTTTTAAGACAATAACTGATTCTTTTAAACTACATTACGCGTTTACCTGCCAGTCCACAGCCAGTACAAGTTTAAATATTCTATCCGTCAATCGAATTATATTTATAATTTGATCAGCACAGTCCTTTCCACGACTTCCCAAAAAGGGATTTTCCCTTGCTTAAATCCGTGTTCGTTTGTAATGTCAAGATACCTGGCAGCCAAAACCGGTTGCTGATGATTGTGTGGGCTGAAAGCAGAAAACATAGAGAATGACGCTGTCACTTGAAAATGTACGTTTCAGACTGTGAGAAATAAAAACCGGTTTGCAACAATCGAACAGCACCGTAGCTTAGCGAAAGCATGCGCAGTTCGTGGCGAGTAACTGGTGATGGTACTTTTAGCTAAAGAGTTTATTTGTACTGAATACGGATCATTAATGAAAACAAAAAATAAAAATGTATGTTTTCTTTGTTTGTTTTTTTGTGGGTATAATGGCTGTCTGTTCTGTTAGCGGCTCACTTCAGTTGTAGGTTACTGATTAGACAAACTAGTTAGGAAAAATTCTAAATAAAAGTAAAGGTTTTTCCCGAATTCCTGACTCAGCACTTAGCGTGTGTTTAGTTTCCAGGAAAATACAGATTCAATATGACGTCACTATCACATCGATCACAATTAGGTGTGTATATAGTTACGGACTGAAATAATTTCCCAAACGTTACGAAAACTTATTTGTTGTACCGTTTTCACATACGTTACTAATAATAATCATAGTTGGTAATTTATGTATTGAGTACTTTCCACTGTTATGGATGTGTAATGGTGTCGTCTGATTTCGAAAAAAAAAAATAATAATAATAAAATTAACGCAATTTACTTTCTCTTACAACAGATAGATAGATATAATGTAATGTAATGTAATGTAATAAATAATAGTAATAATAAAATCATCGATTTACAATTCTTTTTTCTTTCTTCTCTTTTTTTAATCCATTCTACGAGGACGATTACACATTAGATAATAACGATAATGATAAGGATGCTGATAATAATAACAGTAATAGTAATAATACACACTTTTCGTCTTTTTTCTTCCTTTTTTCCCCTCCCCAGTATATTTTCTTTATGTTAATTTGGTTAAGATTATTTATATTATGTTTATTTTTATAAATATTTAATGAATAAAAAACAGCTTCACATTTTATCCTAATCACAGATACCACTATTTCATTTGTTTTTGTTTTTTTTAATTATTATTATTTGATTTTTACTTTCTTTTGTGTTATTGATTTGTGTTTTGTTCCCGAGAATGTGTAAACAAAAATAATAATAATAAAACAATTTAACAAATCATAAAATTCAACATCAGTAAGAAAGTTGGTTTTAACAAACCCATCTTTTAAAAATGAAATTCTTTTATTGTCCAATTTTAATATGACAGTTACATAAAATTGGTGGCCTTAATGTTCGTCTTGTCCATGTCACTTTACATCTTTTCTATACAGTTTGACCATGTTTGTAAGTATTTTGTCTAGATTTTTGTTAGTAAAATCATTGTCTTGATTAGCATACAATGTTTTATAAAAAGCTACTACTTCTTCCTCAACTAATTTTTGATTTTATAACAGGTTATTTTCATTGTCTCGTAATACAGGTAATGCTTAACACCTAATTAAAAACACCTTTTGGTTTTTCTTTCCTTTCAGTTTTTAGATTACAAAGATGTATTTAGAAAATCCTATTTTTCTCTTCCTTTTTTTTTTTTTTTTTTTTTTTCTTAGATGGAAAGGCAATTATTTCCATCTTTAAAATTCTAATAATAATTGATCATTAATGTGAATGAGAGTGAATCACTGTTGCTTTAATTATATGTCTGCTGGTAATAATTAACATCAGTGTTGCTTATTTGACAGTGTGCAACGATCTAAGTTTTTTTATAGTTAAAAAAACGCAAAATGGTCAGGCCCCTGGAATTACTTTTAAATGAACTCACATAAAAATTGCCTGCACCCCACTGATACCTGATTATAATTTCTTGATCGTTTTTTCCTTAATTGAAATCATCCTTGTCGTCTCATTAGTTTAGAATCTTGGCAATTGACAAGCATAAATCCTAATGTATCATCCATTATCAATTTACAAGCAATATAAATAGTATTTTTTTACAGTACACGGTGTGGTGAATTTCTAAGCTGAAAATACAAAAAACAGTTTTTACATACACTTTCACTCCCAAACACACATCTTCTTTCGTATACAATCATTTACAAACACATGGTTTTATTTTTGGGGGTTTTGTTTTGTTGGGATTGTTTTTGTTTTTTTTTACTTTTAAAACAAAAAAGTACAGGATAGGTATTCTTCAAGTGTTGGTGGGTTCAGTCCAAAGAAGAATGATGTCTGTGACCCACACAGACACGTGTGACAGTTTAATGAACAGATGGGCCAGAAAGTAATATCTGTCAATATGCGGCTGCAGGAACAGTTTTAAGTTCTTCCTAAAACCCACAAACTAGAACAGCTGCACTACTTTGCCAAGCCCCCATTCTACACATTGTCAAACAGCAGACATGTTTTTGTTGAAAGCCAACAGATAATCCTTCAGGGCGTACCTTCGTATAGGAAAATTGATATTCATTCACATCATTCATCCTGGCTTCTAGTAGTGGAAGAAGAACACTGACAGCAAGTCTACCTCTGTCTTTTCTAGTTCAGAATATGCCCTAACAACTTGACAACAAGTGCACAGGGTGCCATCACTGACTGAAATTTGATGTCATGCTTTCTCTTGTGGCCACTAAAAGCATGTCTTTGGTCCACTGATGATCACTCTATCTCATGAACTGTTCCGTCGATGAATCCCCACCAGTTCTTCAGAGGGGAACTTTTGTTGCAATGATGTCTGCAAGTAGCTGAGGGATTTATCCATGCTTGATGAAAGTTTGTGTCCAAAGTTGTCAAAGATGTAATTAGAAATATGTTTAAAATCAAACTCAGTTGCAAAGTGGATTGCGAAAATAGGAATCTCAAATCATAAAAGCAATGTGGGTATGTGCAAGTCACCTCAAAACCAGACAAAGTCAGACAAAAATTTGTTTCACAATTAACTGGGTCAGGCATTCTAAGCAAATTGCACAGATGATGTATTTCATCTTTTTGTGAAACAAAACTGTTCCAAACATATTTTGTCTGAAAACTCTTTCAAGTTAAAAGTAACATCATCAGCTCCTCCTCATTATAGAAGCTAACATCAGTGGAATAGCCAAGTCCACATCTGTAAATACCAATTGCACTTTTAAATCTTCAGAATACAGCCTTACAGTAAATGATTTAAATAAAACTGGAATTTCAAATGTAATTAAATATACTGAATGACTACAAACTGTCATAATAAATGATAAAGATGGACAGTAAGATTGTTATGATGTTGATAACAATATATAAATATTATCATAGAAAAACTATTCATAGAAAATATTTTTTTAGAAAGCTTCACTTGAACAAAACTGAGGTAAAATGTTTTTAACAGGAATTGTGTGACACAGGCCAGATTTGGCAAGCTTCATGGCGTGCATCGTGCCGCTATTAATGGGAGAAAAGTTTCCTCAGTAATGAGCAATGCAGGGGGTGTTATGCTTTCATTACAGTTAATCAAATATATTGTATGTACTACATGCTCCATGCATCTGGAACATTCAACTAATCACAATAATAATCGGAACAAGTAGACAATCAGTGAAATCAATTTAGAAAAAGCACCACCCTGCAGACTCCAGAGATCACATCTAACAAGAAAAGTGC
>CM022668.1:4158152-4175296 GCA_012295275.1 Chrysomallon squamiferum | reverse complement strand
CTTGTACTTGTGTCGAATAATCTGTTTGAAATGTTATCAACACTAATGATAAAACCACCATAATAACGATGATATAATAATAATAATTAATATTAAATACATCGAAAACAATTAATAATAACAAAAATAAATGATTTATTAATTAAAAAACTATGAAGACAAAACACAAAAAGAAAATCCTGCTCGACCAGCGGACTGTGAAGAGATAAGAAAACTATATGAAACTGAAAGCGGAATCTACCGAGTCTATCCTAGAGATCAAAAGGGACACATTGACGTTTACTGTGAACTAGGAACCAGTGAGAACGATACCTGGTTGGTACGTGTCATTTTAAATTAATAATTGTAAAAAATAAACACATTTTTCTCATTTAATTATATAATAGTGATCGTCGTAGTCGTAGTTCTTATTGCTTCTGCTATTCTTCTTGTTAATATTATGATTTATGTCTGTTCTCTCTCTGTCTCTCTGCCCATCCATACATTCATCTAAAGACACGAAAAGACACGATTGTATACATGCATACACATACACACACATACATACATAAACAACACACATATATACGAATACATAAACACACATATATATATATATATATATATATATATATATACATACATACATAATACATACATACATACAGACATATACGCACATACACTCGTATTCTAATAATGTGTATGCAGGTATTTCAGCGTCGTACTGATGGTAGTGAAGATTTCTACAGAACATGGCAGGAGTATATGGTTGGATTTGGATCTCTGATGTACGAATTTTGGTTAGGTAGTATTTATTATTAACTTATTTCATCATCTACTATGCCACTGTAAAACTTTTTAAAGTGTTTCTTAATTTTATTTTTATTTATATAATTATTATTATTAACTTTATTTTTGTTACTGCTGTTGTTTACTTTGGTTTACGATATTTGATTTCACATGAAATTTAATATGTATGAATGAGTATATGTATGTATATGTACGTGTGTGTCTGTGTGTGTATATATATATCTGTGTGTGTTTGTTTCTGTCTCTGTGTGTGTGTGTTTGTGTTTTAGTATGTGCACCTCTCCTTATGTTTTTCTGTTTCTAGCAGAAATATCTCTATTGAATATTCACTGAACCTATCTGTTAATATGTTTGTTTTTTGTTGTTTGTGTTTTTAGGGACATTAATGTAAAATATTATCATTTTTTTCTCTTTCTTGCTACACTTTCTTTCTTCCTTTCTAATTCCTTCCTGACTTTTCTTTATTTCTTACCGTCCTATCCTTTCTTTTGTTAATTTAATCTCTGAATGTTGCCTCTGTCTTCCTGTCACAGATAATCTTTAAGCAAGCAGACGAACAAGTCACATGACTAATACATTTTCTTCAGCCATTACTGAAGAATTATGTAAGACCAAAGATCGATTTTAATCTACATGAACTTCAGCTTTGTGTCTTTCAATTAAATGTACGTCATAATGAGACATACTTATTACAGTTATCTTTGACCACTAATGTACTGCAAATATACTTAACAGTACAGTCTGTTTCACAGGAAATGAGAACATTCATAGACTGACCAGTCAGAAACCTCAACGATTACGAATAGATCTGGAAACTTTTGAAGGAGAAAAACGCTACGCCCAGTATGAGTATTTCTTGATTGGATCTGTGACTGAGTACTACAAACTTCTCTTTCTCTTGGACTACAGTGGGACTGCAGGTTTGTAGCATGGAAACACAATGAGAGAGAGAGAGAGAGAGAGAGAGAGAGAGAGAGAGAGAGAGAGAGAGAGAGAGAGAGAGAGAGAGAGAGAGAGAGAGAGAGAGAGAGAGAGAGAGAGAGAGAGAGAGAGAGAGAGAGAGAGAGAGAGAGAGAGAGAGAGAGAGAGAGAGAGAGAGAGAGAGAGAGAGAGAGAGAGAGAGAGAGAGAGAGAGAGAGAGAAGAAAGTTCAGCTATTTTCAAAAGTGATATGTATGTTTCGTTCACTACATTCACATTTCTGAATTAAATTTAATTATATGTTATTCTTTCGTTTCAATTTTCTAGTAGATGACAGTTTCTCACGTCACCTGGATTTTAATTTGAAATGAAAATGAGATTGGGTATTTGTCGTGAAATCTGAGAGAGATTACTTCGTTTCGATAGCGATATGTATGTTTCGTTCACTTGATTTGCATTTCTGAAGTAGATTTAATTGTATGTTATCTCTCTCGTTTCAATTATGTTGTAGGCGATGGTTTCTCAACTCACCGGGGTTACGAGTTCAGTGCTAAAAACTTGGACAGAGACACGTGGAAAGATAACTGTGCTCAGACGTTCAAAGGTGGCTGGTGGTATAAACACTGTCACACTTCTAATCTGAACGGCCTCTATCTCCATGGAAAGCACACCTCCTATGCTGATGGGATTGAGTGGTACGCTTTCAAAGGAAACCACTATTCTATGAAGAGAACAGTTATGAAGATACAACCAATACCTAGTCAGCTTCATTACTGGTGATTTGAATAAATTGCTGTCAGCTGTGATATTTTTGTTTTGTTTTCCTTAATTGTTCTAAATGTTAGAGTGTTTGTGTCTGCTTGTCTGTGTTTCTGTGAGTGTTCAGATGTATGTTATTCGCTAAAGAAGAAGAAGAACAAAAAGAACATGTAATTTTGTAGTCTCAGATTTGAAGTGTTCAGTTAATTGACTACAAGAAGCAGAAAAGACTGATCATGGAACGTGTTCTGGTTATTTCTTGTTGGCTCTAACATGTCTGACTGTAGCAGAGTCACAACTTGAAGGCTCTGACTGGGGATATGACGACTGGACTGGAAAGTAAACTATTTTATTTCATGTTTATTTTGTACAGATTTTCTAAACCTGATACCAACCTTTGCGACTATTAGTACTATTAATACCACTACCAGTACTACTACCACCATTACAACTATTATTATTAATACTATTACTAGTAACTATTAAAACTATTTTTATTACTACTACTACTACTATTACTGCTATTACTACTACTACTACTACGATTACTGCTACTACTAATACTAGTAATACTGTTACTATTACTACTACTAATAATACTAGTAATACTGTTATTATTACTACTACTACTACTACTACTACGATTACTGCTACTACTAATACTAGTAATACTCTTACTATTTCTACTACTGCTATTATTAATTCTACTACTACATTTTCTAAAGCTAATATTAATATTAATATTATTAATGTTACTACTATCATTGCTATTAGTAGTACTACTACTTTTCCTACTATTAATAATACTACAGTAGTTATTTCTATTATTTGCACTAATGTTATTACTACTCCTACAACATTACAAATAAATAAATACGTCAATGAATATGAATGTTCGAAGGATTCCTAATATATTTAAATATTTTTTAGCATCATCAAAGATTACATTTAAAAGTTGATTGTTATCTCATAGATTTTGTTTTCTAAATTAAAACAATGTGAATGTTTCACTAACACTATACTAAACCTACTTTCTGTGAGATACATCAAATATATCATAGGTACCTGTAAAAATATAAATTTTGTTTATATAATAATATTAATATAATAATAATAATAATAATAATAATAATAATAATAATAATAATAATAATAAATAATAATACACCAACAACTACAACAGGAACAATAAGAGTATTGGTAATGAATTTCTTCAGATATATCATAGGTACCTGTACAAATATATATTTCGTTTATATAATACTATTAATATTACTACTATTACTACTACTACTACTAATAATAATAATAATAATAATAATAATAATAATAATTGTAGTAGTAATAGTGTTAATAGTTGTAAAAGCAGTACTTCTAGTCTGAAAATTCTTTGGCTCAATTATGGACAAAGGCTTAGGCCATTTATGGTAGAAAATACCATTGTCCATTTAGGAAATGTAGCCGTTGTGTGGACATTAGCAATTGACTTGAAGGTCAAGGGAACATTTCAGAAGTAAATAGTTATTGCTTTTCCAGGAATGAAAACGTGTAACATAAAATATTTTTACTTTAGTTTTTTCTGTTGTCTTTCCGAACTGAAACGATGCAAATGAGTATTGAATCTACCATTTTTATCAGAATTGGCAAATTCTGAACCTCAAAATATCAAGCTAATTTATTTCAATTTTTTGTTGTTATTTTTTTTTTCATGTATTTATTTTTCTTTTTATTTTTCGTTATTTTTTTTCATGTTTTTTTTTTTTTTTTTTTTTTTTTTTTTTTTTTTCGAAGCAGGTAAAAACGACAACTCAACGTAAAAAAAAAAAAATCGAAAAAAATCCAAAATTGTGAATTACACTGTAGACCTGTTTGTTTTAGTTTTTGTTTTTAAACAGCTATAAAAGATACGAGGTCACCAAAGACAACCCTATACATTTGTTATTGTTTACTACTAATTAAATGAATTTTATATAAAAAAGAAAAAATGTTATGTAAAATTGAAATTAAGGCAGAGTCAACTTGTTTTACACTTTAATGTGGAAAAAAAAAGATCATTGAAAATAACTAAATTGAGATTTGTATACTTTATTACACTGTATAAAATATTCATTAAAAAGGGAATACCAGATTTTGAGGACTTGGAAAGGCATCATCATTTAAATAATCTATATACAACAAGTCTTAGTGACAGTTATTAATGACGCATATTCAAGAAAATCTCAAGTTATATAATGTTATAAATTCTTTATATGATAAACAGTCTCCACTTTCATTTAAATAGCGTTTACATAAAAAATGGTAAGTCATCTGTATTCAGCTTTCATACCAAACACTAATGTTTCAAATTTGAATTATATTTCGTGGTTTTTGTTTTCTTGTAATTTTACCCAAATTATCAAAGATGATTAAACTTATTCAAAACCTATTTAACATTTCTTCAGCTTACAGTACTCACCGTACATAGTCAAATCATTTGTTGATATTATTTTCACAAATTTAAATACAGTTTTTCATTTTGATGTTTTTAAGAATATTGTTCTAATCCATGTGCATTGTGAGCTGACATAAAATTGAAAATATTTATCATTTTAATACTCATGTATTTGAAATTTGCAAATGTTTGAATTGTGCGTATGGATGTATGTATGTCTTTACGTGTATATGTATATGTGTAAACGGGTCTCATCATCTTGTGATGTTACTGTACACACCCCTCCTCATAAAAAAGTTGTCATCTAGTTCATGAATGCCGTCTGTGTGATGAAATAATTGAACAATCGTTATACGCATCACTTTCAGTTTTCGGTAAATGTGTATCTGGATGTATGAGTGTTTTATGTGTGTAATTTGAACACCAGAAACATAACAGTAATTAAAAACAAAACAAAACAAATTAGAATAAACAAAAGACACACAAACAAAAAAAAAAAAAAAAAAAAAACAGCAACAACAAACAAACAATCAGAGCTGACAACACTTTATTGAGATTAGGAGTAAAGAAGCTGACTTGGCAGTGGTTGTATCTTCATAACAGCTCTCTTGTAAGAATAAAGATGTCCCCTTATCTTCGCCCAGATAACGCCTCTGGGACGTCCGGTGTAGGTGCCTTTGGAAAGTTGAGCACAGCTATACTCCGCCGGATCTCTGTCCATGTTCTTTGCACTGAATTCTAGACCCAGATGAATAGAAAGAGAATCGCCTAAAAAAAAAAAAAGATAATAATAATAATAAAAATATATATACGTAAAATAAATTAAAAAATGAAAAGATTATAACTAAATAAATAAATAAATAACAACAAAAACAACAACAAAACCCCCGAAAAAAAACAAAAAAACAGATAATTATACTCAGTACAGAAGGTAAAACGGAGTGTAAATCATATTTCAATCAAATATTCCTTTAAAAGAAAAATTACAAATCAATTTGATCAATGATGAATGGAGAGAAGATCGTCTAAAAAAAAAAAAAAAAAAAATAATAATAATAATAATAATTACAATAATAATAACAATAACAATAATAATAAATAAATAAATAAATAAATAAATAATAACAAAAAATATAATAATAATTATACTCAGTAGAAGAAAGTAAAGCGCAATATAAATCATCAGGATTGTGGGGCATCAGTAACAATATGTGGATGTGTTTCACATGGAGTCAAACTAAATCTGGTGAATGTGTTTATAAAAATTAGCGCGAACAAATCTCACAGTGACATTGTTCGTCAGGTGGACATACAAACTCAAACATGACCAATTTCCCATCCTGATCTCAGACCCACTGAACACATGGGGCACATTCTTGAACATTAAAGAAATCAAGCCATTCTAATTACATCAGGAATTGGCTTTTGTCTCACAACAATATTTGAGAGGATATTTGACAACATGAGGTCAGTGCAAGCGAATATTAAACTCGTTATTCGTCAATGTTTTTGTTCTAGGACATCTTGCTAGGCGGTTTGTTTTACATTCCACTTTCTTTTTATGGTAACAATCAAACGTTTTTCAGCCTTCGTTTCTCTGCAAACTGACATAGTTTTCAGTTCCCTTCTACACAACAGCATTTTCTACTGGATTCAGGATGGTCATTTCTGGAGAAACAGACGCACCCAATGAAGAAAAGCATGCACATGCAAACGCATACGTATAGACAGATTTCACGACAAATAACCGATCTCATTTTCATTTCAAATTCAAATCCAGGTGAGGTGAGAAACTGTCGTCAGAAACTGCCAAAAACAGAAAAAAAATGCGCACATGTTCATACAAACACACGTACATACTTAAATACAACATTCTATGCGAAATAAAGTATCGTAAACTAGAACTAAACAACAACGAAAAACAAAAACAAAATAAATAAACAGACCTGTATTGGCATAATAGATAATGTCATCAATTATAATTAAATATTACCTAACCAAAATTCGTTCTTCAGAGATCCAAATCCAAACATATACTCCTGCCATGTTCTGTAGAAATCTTCACTACCATCAGTACGACTCTGAAATACCTGTAAACATATTCATTTAGTAACTGTTTATTTGTGTATGTGGGTTTGTCTTTTGTATATGCCTTTATTCCTGTACTTAGTGAAGATTACCACTATGTAATAATTTTACAAATCAGATGTCTTCAAACAGCGTGTAAAGAAGTTTTTTATCTTTAGCAATTTTGTTTTTTTTTAAATTAAAGAATTAATTAACTAAATTTTTCGAGTATTTTCTTATTAATTTATACATTGTGATAATCATTATTATCGTTCTTATTATAGAATCACTATTGATAACATTACAAAATCATTATTTTACATAAGTAAAAGATGTTGAAGGAAAGAAAAACGAAATCAAAAGGTGATAGTTCAAAGGAGATAACAATGAAAATAATATCATAGATTTTTTTTAGATAGGTAGGTAGATAAGAATTCATTTATTTGTTTACGTATGTATTTATTTATATACTAATTTATTTATTTATTTATTTATTTATTTTATTATTTTATTATTTATTTATTAATCATTTAATTGATTTTTATTTTATCATTCAGAAAAATGTAAATGTTTACCTACTGAGTTAGCTGTAAAGAAAATTAAACGTTCAATATTAATTTATTGTGTACGTCATACAGAGAGAGAGAGAGAGAGAGAGAGAGAGAGAGAGAGAGAGAGAGAGAGAGAGAGAGAGAGAGAGAGAGAGAGAGAGAGAGAGAGAGAGAGAGAGAGAGAGAGAGATATACTTTTACCTTACCTTGACTTAGGCAGTTTTCTAGTTGTTTTTCCAAACACGAGATATTCAGCATACATTTTGCCATTCTAAAAGTGAGAAAATCTGTGTAAGCTAAAGATGTTTTGTATTGTAGGTATTCATTATCTCATTCATTGTTTTATTTTGCAAAAAAAAACAATAATAAACAATTTTTAAAGTGTATTTTTGGTCAAACTAAGAAATAATGTAAATATATTGTTTATTAATATTAGCAGTAGTAGTATTTTTAGTTCTAGTAGTACTAGTAGAAGTAGTTGCTGTTACGACAGTAGTAATACAAGTACAAAAGATCTGACGCTAATGATAATAGAGCAAACTCATGGTATAAATATAAAACAAACAGTTTACCTTCCAGGCCAGTAAGCATATCACCAACCCCAGCCTTCAAGGTGTGACTCAGCTACAGTCAGTAATGTTAGAACCAGCAGAAAATATTTCATTTTTCAGTCTTTTCTCTTTCTTGTAGTCAGCACTTTGTCGAGCTGTGTGAACACTGCAAACCTGAACTTATAAATGCTTCTTTTCTTCTTTTTTTACCTTTTTGCCAACGTGTACAGAGGAAAAATACGACGTAAAATGTACAATTAAATATTCTTTATGCGTTGTTTTGAAAGCTGCACAGCTGTTAAGTAACAATGTTTTCATTCATTATCTTCAGTCTCTCATCGATTAATTTAAATTAGTTAGGAAAACAAATGTAAGTTTCAGTGGAAATCGATAACAGTAAACTTTTATATCTTTCATCATCTATTACTTATCATCTATTATGTAGCTTATTTATTTTGCTCGAAATAAACCTTTCCTAATTCCTGCTACAATTTTTAATTTCCACCAAAACTGTTAGAATATACGGCCACTAATAAATTTTAAACATTTTTCTTATTCAAAATAAAGGAATGATTTAAATAAATATAACAAACGTAAAGAAGAAAAATTGCATCCTTCATGCACGCTCTGCAACCAGATGACACGTGTTATGGATTTTGTCTAATTGATAAAAACATTAAAAAAACGTTATCTTTAGTGCTAGCAATAAAGTTTATTTATATCTGTAGACATTTTTTATTTTACGTGCCCTGTCTTCACTGATAACTAAGTATCAGAATAAAATAACACAAAACATTCGAATGTTATCTTTCTAACTCACTGCAGTTCATTTCATGATCTCACAGCATACATATGGAATGAGATAATTATTTATTGATTGACATATTCATTTATCTTATTTTAATCTATTTTTTTATATTTTATTAGACTTAATTATACAGCTAATTTATCCGCCATGTACGCGAAAACATCGCATATTTTCTCAAAATGAAGGATCTTGTGGATACGGCCAACACGAAATCCTTTGAAAATATGTCTCATCAAAAACGCCAGTCAAAAAGTTCCTAAGCCTAAACATAATGGCGTCCCAGTTAGTCTTTCCACTCTTTAAAGTATTTTAAACTTGTGTATCTCTATCCTTCTATCTATTCACCTATTTATCTGTGTTCCAAAAAGTCATATTAACCTGTGATATATTATAATCATGAATACTTTGAAATGACATGAACATCAAATAGGTGGGAATAACAGATATTCTATTTCAGGAGGCTACGGTTTGAACTCTCACAGAGACACAGAGACAGGCAGACACACAAAAGTATTTTTATGCAAAAACTTTCACATTTAATATAAATAAGAAAAACAAAACAAATTTATCTCAGCTGAAAACACTTTATTGAAATTGAAAGTAACGAAGCTGACTTGAGATCGGTTGTATCTTCATAACCGTTCTCTTCAACGAATAGTGATATCCCTTGAAACTTTTCCAATTTATCCCATCAACGTCAGAGGTATGGCTACCATTGAGATAGAGGCCATTCAGATTAGAATTGTGACAGTGTTTATACCACCAGCCCCCTTTCGATTTCTTAGCACAGCTCTTGCCAATCCACGTGTCTCTGTCCAAGTTTTTAGCACTGAACTCGCAACCCCGGTGAACTGAGAAACTGTCCCCTGCAACATAATTGAAACGAAAAATAGAATATAATTATATCTATTCAGAAAAGTAAATGTAGTGAATGAAACATTCATATCACTTTTAAAAACAACTAAACTCTCTCTCTCTCTCTCTCTCTCTCTCTCTCTCTCTCTCTCTCTCTCTCTCTCTCTCTCTCTCTCTCTCTCTCTCTCTCTCTCTCTCTCTCTCTCTCTCTCTCTCTCTCTCTCTCTCTCTCTCTCTCTCTGTGTGTGTGTGTGTTATAGTATTACCTTTCTACCAACCTGCATCACCACTGTAGTCCATGAGGAAGAGAAGTTTGTAGAACTCAGTCAACGATCCAACCAAAAAACAATCATACTGGGCATAGCGTTTTTCTCCTTCAAAAGTTTCCAGATCTATTCGTAATCGTTGAGGTTTCTGATTGGTCAGTCTATGAATGTTCTCATTTCCTGTAAAAGAGACTGTACTGTTATGTATATTTGCAATAGATTATTAGTCAGAATTGCTGTAATAAGTCAGTCTGATTATGACATACATTTAATTCAAAGACAAAAGGAAAAAGAAACAGCAACAATAGCAACAACAATAAAACAAACAAAAAACAAAACAAACACAGAAGAAAAACAGCATAATAACAGAGAGGATCAGTGAACATTCATAAGAAATGTTTCTGTTGAAAGCTCCAACGCGCCCATATTAAGAAATACACACAAACTCATGCATGCATATTTGGTTCATACATATATTCCATATGAAATAAACTAAAAGAAAACGAAATTAAAACAAACACGTAAAACAGTTTTCTATTGGCATAATCGATGATGACACAAATTATAATTAAATATTAATTATGCAAAATTTCATCTACAAAAACACAAATCTATTCATATTTAATTAATAATAAATACTACCTAACCAAAATTCGTTACTCAGAGATCCAAATCCCACAATGTAGTCCTCCCATGTTCTGTAGAAATCTTCGCTACCATCAATACGACGCTGAAATACCTGCATACACATTATTATAATACGAGTGTATGTGCGTATATGTATGTCTGCTAGTGGGTTTTTGTTTCTGGGGGTTTGCCATTAGTGCGTGTATATGAACTCACATTTATACATACATGCATGTAAGTGTGTTCACTTACATATCTGTATAGGTAACAAGATAGGCAAACAGAGCAAATATTGAAAAAAACAGAGAGAAAACATTAAACAGAAACACTTGCAGAGAAAGCAGGCAGAGATAGACATGTAGACAAACACTATCAGATTGTCAAATACACAAAAAGATAACTATGATATAAGTATTACTTTGAAAATGACACTAAATGACATGAAAATGACACCTACCAACCAAGTATCGTTCTCACGGGCTCCTAGTTCACAGAAAACGTCGATATATCCTACTTCATCTGCAGGGTAGATTCGGTAGATCCCATTCACAGTTGTACCTAGTTTTCTTATCTCTTCACAGTCCGATGGTTGCCTAACATCTACAGATAAAAGTCAACATGTATAAAACTATTACATATGTAAACATCTGTCTCTGTGTTCATTAGGTCTGTGTCTATGCGTGTAAAATGTGTATACATATATAGGTTTGTATATGTGTGTTTATATATGCCTTTATGTATATATGAATGTTAGTACATGTATGGATGTGTGTATATGTATGTATATATAGAGTGGTACCTTGACTAACGAGTTCAGTTCTTTCCGTGACCGTACTGATAACTCAAACAGCTCGTATATCAGATCAATTTCCCAAATGAAATTGTGAAGTACCATGAATCCGTTCCATTCCCCCAAAACCACCCTAGTTTTTTTCTAACTCGGAAAAGTCGTAAGTTGTAGCACTCGTAAATCGAGCTACCAATATATATATATATACATATATATATATATAATATATATAGGTATACATATATTATATCGATACACATAAATATGTATATATGTATGCAACGCCATCGATATACACATATATGTATCATGTTTGAATGTACGTATGCATGTATGTATGTAAGTTATATGTGTATGTATGTGTGTATGTATGTGTGTATTTGTAGATGTGCATCAGGGAAAGACAGAGAGGAAGCGAGAGAGTTTGTGTTTGGCTGTAAATGTGTTATACAGTAAGACAGACACGTGTGTGTGTTTATATATACATGTGTGTGTTTATATGTACGTGTGTGTGTTTATATATACGTGTGTGTGTTTATATATACGTGTGTGTGTTTATATATACGTGTGTGTGTTTATATATACGTGTGTGTGTTTATATATACGTGTGTGTGTTTATATGTACGTGTGTGTGTTTTTATATATACGTGTGTGTGTTTATATATACGTGTGTGTGTGTTTATATATACGTGTGTGTGTTTATATATATACGTGTGTGTGTGTTTATATATACGTGTGTGTGTGTTTATATATACGTGTGTGTGTGTTTATATATATACGTGTGTGTGTGTTTATATATACGTGTGTGTGTGTTTATATATACAGGCAGTTATTCACTTGGAGACACACAGAAAAAACTAGAAAGGAAAACGTAAAATAGCATTTCGTCTACAACAATCTTTGCGGAAAGTAACACCCAATATATATTTATCTATATCTATATAGAAGAACACAGATGGCTTTTACAACTTTCGAGGTAAGACTATATGTTCAAATATATACATACATACATATAATATGCATATATTTACTTACATCTGTGTTCTGTAGTTACTGCGGAATGAGTCACAGAATGACAGATATTATTCCATTTAGTTGTATTAATAACCTAATATTAAAACCCATTTTATATTAACACACCCTCCTATACTAACACAACGATCTTTCTGTCTCTCTGTGTCTCTCTTTGTAACTCTCTCTCTCTCTCTCTCTCTCTCTCTCTCTCTCTCTCTCTCTCTCTCTCTCTCTCTCTCTCTCTCTCTCTCTCTCTCTCTCTCTCTCTCTCTCTCGAAATAGATAAATATATAAAACAATTATCATTATTTATTAATACAGAGGACGAAAAAAGAAAGAAAAAATATGAAAGATAAAAAATTAATAAATTTTTTTAGATAAATATAATCAAACAATAAAGAAAAACATGCAAATACATACGTATAGATACACAGAGAAAGACCCATCCTCCATTTCATTTGAATTAAAATCGTGAGAAAACTTGTTACTAAATAACAAAAATGTATTTATTAATCTTTGTTCTCGTATTTTGTTTCTATTCTTTTTTCTTTTTTTTTTTTTTTTTCTGTTTTTTTTTTTCATAACTTATGATATATTCTACAAAAATCTTCCCTATGTTCTTTTCATTTATATTTTTTCTTTTTTTCTTCTTTATCTTTAATTCTCCCTATCTTTTTCTTTTTCTTTTTTTCTTTAAACTGGTTTAGTTCCAAGATTTCAACTTTTTATTTATTTATTTATTTATTTATTTATTTATTTATTTATTTATTTGTTTTTTTTTTTCTATTTCCACTGAAAACTAACACTTTTCAGTTGTTTTGGTTGTATTTTTATTATCATAAAAACCTCCTAAGCTGACTTTATTAACATCTGACATTAATTAATAATAAATATTACTTCACCAAGATTCGTTCGTCACAGATCCAAATCCAGCTGTATACTCCTGCCATGGTATTTAGAAATCTTCACTATGTGAGACAAATATTTTTTCTTTTCATTATATTTTTAATTTGTTTTGTTTCCTGATTTATTTTTTTATTTTTTTTTTTTTGCACGAAATAAACCTGTCATAATATCTGTCAAGTTTTTACTTTCCATCAACAGAAAGAGTAATAGAATAGAATTCAAAATAAATTAATGATTTATCTAACTATAACGAATGTAAAGAAAGAAGAATAAAAATTACATCCTTCATACACACTCTCATAGCTCCATAACACGTTTTACAGATTTTGTCATATTATAAAATACATATATATGTAAAAACCTATCTTCTTTACTAGAAATAAAAAGTATTAATATCTCTGCACTTTTGTTAAGCTGGGTGACCTGTCAAAGCTGATAACAAAGTATCTCATTAAAATAAGACTATTACGAAATATCAGAATATGACCTTTTCAATCCTTTACATCTGGACTGATGACGTCATTGCAAGCATAAGAAATGACATTTTTATTTATGCATTATATTTTATTTTATTTTATTTTATTAGATTGAACAGAAGAACATCACATACTTTCTCAAGTTGAAACAGCTGCTCGATGTGGCCAAACCGAAAACGTTTGACAAAAATGTCTGATGAAAAAGGGCATTCACACGGCCACAGAGAATTCAGAAACACGAACAGTCACAGATTTGAGATAATTAAGAAAAACAAAACACATATATCGCAGATGATTCAATATTATTCAAATTATGGCTAATGAAGCTGACTTGGTATTGGTTGTATCTTCATAACTGTTTTCTTCAAAAACTAGTGATATCCCTTGAAAGCATACCTCTCTTTCCTGTTAGCATCAGATGGATGCCTTCCAATCAAATATAGGCCACTTTGATTAGAAGGGTCACATAGATCATACCACCAGCCCCCTTTATACCTCTGAACATAGCTCACGACACTAACATTTAAAATCTAAACACTGATGGCATCAGAAACTATAAGACAACTGAATCAAAAGACTTAAGATATAATTAATTTAACTTCAGAAAATTAAATGTAGTGAATGAAATATATACATCATTTTTAAAAACAATTAAAATTCTCTCTCTCTCTCTCTCTCTCTCTCTCTCTCTCTCTCTCTCTCTCTCTCTCTCTCTCTCTCTCTCTTTAGTCTCTCAAGATTTCTCTCTTTCTTTATTTATTTATTTATTTATTTCTATTTGTTTTATTCTGTCCGAGGTTGTCATTTTCTTTGTTGCACTTTTTTTTTTTTTTTTTTTTTTTTTTGGTTGTGTCTTTGTTATATAGTTTATCATGAAAACCTTGCAAAACTGATTTGATTGACGTCTGACATTAATTAATAATAAATATTACTTCACCAAGATTCGTTCAGCACAGATCCAAATCCAGCTGTATACTCCTGCCATGGTATTTAGAAATCATCACTATGTGAGACATGCATTTTTATTTCTTTTCATTATTATTTCTTTCCATTATTATTTCTTTCCTTCTTTTGTTTGCTTTCTCTTTGTTTCTTTCTATCTATCTTTTTCGTTGCTTTCTTTTTTTCTTTCATTTTTCTGTCGATCTTCTGAAACGTGATTTTAACCAGTTTAGTTCCATGATTTCTATTTCTTATTTATTTATTTATTTATTTATTTATTTATTTGTTTATTTCTCTCGTGCTATAATTATTTTTTCTTTCTTTTTTTTTTTTTTTTTTTTTTTTTTTTTTTTTTGTCTAATTTTAATTTATTAATTTATGTTCATTATTTTTTTTTTTTTCTACGTTGCTACCGTTGGCATATGCATGTGTTAATATTATTATTTTATTTTATTTTATTTTTATTTTACTCATTTTATTTAATTATGTATTTATTTATTCATTTATTTATGTATTTATTTTGCGGTAAATAAACCTGACCTAATTGTATTATATGTTTACTTTCCCTCAACCTGGTAAAATATACTCCCAGTATTAGAAGAGAAACACTTTTCTTATTGAAAATAAAGGGATGATTTAAGTAAATATAACCAGCATGGAGAAAGAACAAGAAAAATTACACCATTCATGCTAGCTCTCATAGCTCGAAAACAGATGTTACAGATTTTGTCATATTATAAAAAATACATATGTAAAAGTGTACTTTTATTACTAGGAATAAAATGTATTTATATCTCTAGACTTTTATTGTTCTACGTGCCCTGTCATCACTGATAACTAAATATCAGAATAAAATAACACAAAACATTCGAATGTTACCTTTCTACCCCTTAGCAGATGATTTCATGATCTCACTGCATACATATGCAACGAGATAATTATTTATTGATTGATATATTCATTTATTTTATTTTGTCTTATTTTATTTTACTTTATTTTGTTTTGTTTTATTTTATTTTACTTTATTTTGTTTTATTTTGTTAGATTAATTTTGCAGCTAATGTACGCGAAAACATCGCATATTTTCTCGAAATGAAGGATCTTGTCGATATGGCTAACATGAAACCCTCTGAAAAAATGTCTCATCAAAAACGCCAATCTAGACTTTCCCAACTCAAAACGTGATGGCGTTCCAGTTAGTCTTTGCACTCTTTAAAGTATTTTGAACTTGCGTATCTCTATCTGTCTATCTATTCACCTCTTTATCTCTGTTTCAAAAAGTCATATTAACCTGCGATATATTATAATCATGAATACAGTGAAATGACATGAACATCAAATAGGTGGGAATAACAGATATTCTTTTTCAGTAGGCTGTGGTTTGAACTCTCACAGAGACACAGAGACAGGCAGACACACAAACATGCTTTCACACTAAATATAAATAAGACAAACAAAACAAATTTATCTCAGCTGAAAACACTTTATTGAAAATGAATGTAATGAACCCGACTTGGGATTGGTTGTATCTTCATAACAGTTCCCTTCAAGATAAAGTCATATCCGTCGTAAATTTTCCAAATCATCACACTAGCATTAGAGGTATGGCTAGCATTGGGATAGAGACCATTCAGATTAGATCTGTGACAGTTAGAATACCACCAGCCCCCTTTGGAATCTTGAGCACAACTGCGGGTCCACGTGTCTTTGTCCAAGTTTTTAGCACTGAAGTCGGAATCGCGGTGAGGTGAGAAACTGTCGTCTACTAGAAAATTGAAACGAAAGAATAACATACAATTAAATTTAGTTCAGAAATGTAAATGTAGTGAATTAAACATGTATATCACTTTTAAAAACAACTGAACTGTATCTCTCTCTCTCTCTCTCTCTCTCTCTCTCTCTCTCTCTCTCTCTCTCTCTCTCTCTCTCTCTCTCTCTCTCTCTCTCTCTCTCTCTCTCTGTCTATCTGTCTAGTACTAACCTGCAGTCCCACTGTAGTCCATGACAAAGAGAAGTTTGTAGTACTCAGTCAACGATCCAATCAAAAAACACTCATACTGCGCGTATAGTTTTTTTCCTCCAACAGTTTCCAGATCTATTCGTAATCGTTGAGGTTTCTGATTGGTCAGTCTATAAATGTTCTCATTTCCTGTAAAACAGACTGTACTCTTAAGTATATTTGCAGCAGATTACTGGTCAAAAATGGCTGTAAAAAGTATGTCTGATTATGACATACATTTAATTAAAAGACAGAAGAAGGAATCTGAGGTAGATTAAAGTGGATCTTTGCTCTTTCATAATTCTTCAGTAATGGCCGAAGAAAAGTTATCAGTCATGTGACTTGATCGTGTGCTTTGTTAAAAGATTTTATAAGAGAGGAACACACAGA
>CM022668.1:4093079-4157952 GCA_012295275.1 Chrysomallon squamiferum | reverse complement strand
AGATAGCAGGGAAGATAGCAGGGAAGATAATAAGTAAGTAAATAGCAACCTAAGTAAGTACATTAACAATTACCTAATAATCAAAGAAAGTAAGTAAGTACGTAAATAATGATCTAATATGGCAAGGAAGCGAGCAACTAAGAGAAAATGCAAATTCGTACATTAACAATTACCTAAGTAAGAACGTAATTAAGTACGTAAATAATAACCTAAGTAAGCAAGGATGCAACTTACTAAGTTAGTGAGAATGCAAGTAAGTACGTTAACAATTATCTAAGTAAGAAATAAATTTAGTACTTACGTAAATAATGAGCTAAGAATGCAAGGAAACAAGTATCTAAGTAAGTGAGAATGCAAGTCAGTAAATTAACAATTATGTGAGTAAGAATGTAAGTAAGTACTTAAATATTGACCTAAGTTAGCAAGGAAGAGAATAAGTAAGTAAATAGTAACCTAAGTAAGTACATTAACAATTATCTAACTAAGAAATAAATTAAGTAAGTAAGTAAATAATGACCTATGTAAGCAAGGATGCAAGTTTCTAAGTAAGTGAGAATGCAAGTAAGTACATTAACAATTATCTAAGTAATAAATAAATTAAGTAATTACGTAAATAATGACCTAAGTAAGCAAGGAAGCAAGTAACTAAGTAAGTCAGAATGCATGTCAGTACATTTACAATTATGTGAGTAAGAATGTAAGTAAGAACTTAACTAATGTCCTAAATTAGCAAGGAAGCGAATAAGTTAGTAAATAGTGAGCTAAGTAAGTACATTAACAATTACCTAACTATGAAAGAAAGTAAGTAAATACTAAATAATGATCTAAATTGGCAAGGAAGCGACCAACTAAGAGAAAATGCAAATTTGTACATTAACAATTATCTAAGTAAGAACTTAATTAAGTACGTAAATAATGACCTAAGTAAGCAAGGTTGCAAGTTACTAAGTTAGTGAGAATGCAAGTAAGTACATTAACAATTATCTAAGGAAGAAATAAATTCAGTACTTACGTAAATAATGAGCTAAGTAAGCAAGGAAACAAGTAACTAAGTAAGTGAGAATGCAAGTCAGTAAATTAACAATTATGTGAGTAAGAAAGAAATAAATTCAGTAATTAAATAAATGACCTAAGTTAGCAAGGAAAGAGAATAAGTAAGTAAATAAGTAACCTAAATGTAAGTCATTACATTAATTAATAAATAAGAAATAAATTAAGTAATGTAAGTAATAAGAAATAAGTAAGTAAATTAACTAAGCAAGGATGCAAGTTTCTAAGTAAGTGAGAATGCAAGAAAGTAAATTAACAATTATCTAAGTAAATAATAAATTAAGTAATTAACTAAAAATGAGCTAAATTAAAATTGGAAACAAGTAACTAAGTAAGTAGAATGCAAGTCAGTACATTAACAATTATGTGAACTAAGAATGTAAGTAAGTACGTAAATAATGATCTAATATGGCAAGGAAGCGAGCAACTAAGAGAAAATGCAAATTCGTACATTAACAATTATCTAAAGAAAGAAGAACTTAATTAAATAAGTAAATAATAACCTAAGTAAGCAAGGATGCAACTTACTAAGTTAGTGAGAATGCAAGTAAGTACGTTAACAATTATCTAAGTAAGAAATAAATTTAGTACTTACGTAAATAATGAGCTAAGAATGCAAGGAAACAAGTAACTAAGTAAGTGAGAATGCAAGTCAGTAAATTAACAATTATGTGAGTAAGAATGTAAGTAAGTACTTAAATATTGACCTAAGTTAGCAAGGAAGAGAATAAGTAAGTAAATAGTAACCTAAGTAAGTACATTAACAATTATCTAACTAAGAAATAAATTAAGTAAGTAAGTAAATAATGACCTATGTAAGCAAGGATGCAAGTTTCTAAGTAAGTGAGAATGCAAGTAAGTACATTAACAATTATCTAAGTAATAAATAAATTAAGTAATTACGTAAATAATGACCTAAGTAAGCAAGGAAGCAAGTAACTAAGTAAGTCAGAATGCAAGTCAGTACATTTACAATTATGTGAGTAAGAATGTAAGTACGAAGTTAACTAATGTCCTAAATTAGCAAGGAAGCGAGTAAGTTAGTAAATAGTGAGCTAAGTAAGTACATTAACAATTACCTAACTATGAAAGAAAGTAAGTAAATACTAAATAATGATCTAAATTGGCAAGGAAGCGACCAACTAAGAGAAAATGCAAATTTGTACATTAACAATTATCTAAGTAAGAACTTAATTAAGTACGTAAATAATGACCTAAGTAAGCAAGGATGCAAGTTACTAAGTTAGTGAGAATGCAAGTAAATACCTTAACAATTATCTAAGGAAGAAATAAATTATCTAAGGAAGAAATAAATTTAGTAGTAAATGCTTACAATTAACAAATAAAACTAAAAAGCTAATGACCTAAGTAAGCAAGGAAACAAGTAACTAAGTAAGTGAGAATGTAAGTCATTGCATTAACAATTATGTGAGTAAGAATGTAATTAAGTAATTAAATAATGACCTAAGTTAAGCAGGGAAGATACTAACTAAAGTAAATAATGCAAGTCAGTACTAAGTTATGTGAGGAGTAATGGGTTAACAATTACCTAACTATCAAAGAAAGTAAATAAGTAAGTAAATAAATAATGATTACCTAATATGGCAAGGAAGCGAGCAACTAAGAGAAAATGCAAATTTGTACATTAACAATTATCTAAGTAAGAACGTAAAGTAAAAGTAATTAAGTAAGTAAATAATGACCTAAGTAAGCAGGATGGCAAGTTACTAAGTTAGTGAGAATGCAAGTAAGTACATTAACAATTATCTAAGGAAGAAATAAATTCAGTACTTACGTAAATAATGAGCTAACTAAGCAAGGAAACAAGTAACTAAGTAAGTGAGAATGTAAGTCATTGCATTAACAATTATGTGAGTAAGAATGTAAGTAAGTACTTAACTAATGACCTAAGTTAGCAGGGAAGATAATAAGTAAGTAAATAGCAACCTAAGTAAGTACATTAACAATTACCTAACTATGAAAGAAAGTAAGTAAGTACGTAAATAATGATCTAATATGGCAAGGAAGCGAGGAACTAAGAGAAATTGCAAATTTGTACATTAACAATTATCTAAGTAAGAACGTAATTAAGTACGTAAATAATAACCTAAGTAAGCAAGGATGCAAGTTACTAAGTTAGTGAGAATGCAAGTAAGTATGTTTACAATTATCTAAGTAAGAAATAAATTTAGTACTTACGTAAATAATGAGCTAAGAATGCAAGGAAACAAGTAACTATGTAAGTGAGAATGGAAGTCAGTAAATTAACAATTATGTGAGTAAGAATGTAAGTAAGTACTTAAATATTGACCTAAGTTAGCAAGGAAGAGAATAAGTAAGTAAATAGTAACCTAAGTAAGTACATTAACAATTATCTAACTAAGAAATAAATTAAGTAAGTAAGTAAATAATGACCTAATGTAAGCAAGGATGCAAGTTTCTAAGTAAGTGAGAATGCAAGTAAGTACATTAACAATTATCTAAGTAAGAAATTAATTAAGTACGTAAATAATGACCTAAGTAAGCAAGGATGCAAGTTACTAAGTTAGTGAGAATGAATGCAAGTCAAGTACATTTACAATTATGTGAAGTAAGAAATAAATTTAGTAATGTCCTGAATTAAGTTGGGAATGAGTAAGTTAAAAAAGAAAGAAATTAACAATTAACTAAGTAAGTAGAATGGAAATACTAAATAATGATTAACAATTATGTGAGTAAACTAAGAAAAAAAGTAAATAAGTACATTAAAATAATGAAGAACTAATTAAGTAAGGGAATGACCTAAGTAAGCAAAAGTTAGAGAAAAGTGAGAATGCAAGTAAGTACATTAACAATTATCTAACTAAGAAATAAATTAAGTAAGTAAGTAAATAATGACCTATGTAAGCAAGGATGCAAGTTTCTAAGTAAGTGAGAATGCAAGTAAGTACATTAACAATTATCTAAGTAATAAATAAATTAAGTAATTACGTAAACAATGAGAACTTAAGCAAGGAAATGTCCTAAAAGTAAGAGTCAGAAAACTAAGTCAGTAACTTTACAATTATGTGAGTGAGAATGTAAGTTAGAAAATTAACAATTATGTGAATTAATGAAAGCTAAGTAAATACAAATATTAACAATTACCTAACTATGAAAGAAAAGTAAATAAATAAAAAAATAATGATCTAAATTGACAATTATCCAACTAAGAGAAATGCAAATTTGTACATTAACAATTATCTAAGGAAGAACTGAATTAAGTACGTAAATAATGACCTAAGTAAGAAACGATGCAAGTTTCTAAGTAAGTGAGAATGCAAGTAAGTACATTAACAATTATCAAAGTAAGAAATAAATTAAGTAATTACGTAAATAATGATCTAAGTAAGCAAGGAAGTAAGTAAGTAATTAAGTGAGAATGCAAGTCAGTACATTAACATTTATGTAAGAATGTAAGTAAGTACTTAAATATTGACCTAAGTTAGCAAGGAAGCGAGTATGTTAGTGAATAGTAATCTAGGTAAGTACATTAACAATTACCTAACTATGAAAGAAAGTAAGTAAGTACGTGAATAATGATCTAAGACGGCAAGGAAGCTAGCAACTAAGAGAAAATGGAAATTTGTACATTAACAATTATAGAAGTAAGAACTTATGTTACTCACATAATTGTAAATAAACTGACTTGCATTCTCACTTACTTAGAAACTTGCAACCTTGCTTACTTAGGTCATTATTTACTTACTTAATTAATTTATTTCTTAGATAATTATTAATCTACTTACTTACGTTACTATTTACTTACTTACTAGCTTCCTTGGTAACTTAGGTCATTTGTTAAGTACTTACTTACATTCTTACTCACATAGCTGTTAATGTACTGGCTTGCATTCTCACTTACTTACTTACTGTCTTTCTTAATTATCTAATTATTTACGTACTTACTACCTTACTTGCTTACTTAGGTAATTATTTACGTACTTTCTTGGTTTCTTGATTACTTAGGTAATTATTTATGTACATCCTTACATTCTCATTTACTAAATCATTATGTAAGTAAGGAATAAAGCAAATAAGTACGTAAATAATTACCTAAGTAAGCAAGAAACCATGTAAGTACGTAAATAGTGACCTAAGTAAGCAAGAAAGCATGTAACTACATAATTAATTACCTAAGTAAGTAAGAATATAAGTAAGTACATTATCAATTATCTATGTTCGGAATAAAGCAACTAAGTACGTAAATAATTACCTAAGTAAGCATGAAAGCAAGTAAGAACGTAAATAATTACCTAAGTAAGCGAGTAATCTTGTAAATTCGTAAATAATTACCTATCTAAGCAAGGAAGCAAGTAAGTACATAAATAATTACCTAAGTAAGAAAGAAAGTAATTAAGCACGTAAATAATTACCTAAGGAAGCAAGAAAATACATAAATCATTACCTAGCTAAGGAAAGAAGCAAGTAAGTACTTGAATAATTACCTAAGTAAGCAATAAGGCAAGTAAGTACGGAAATAATTACCTAAGTAAGTTAGGATGTAGGTAAGAACACTAAGAATTATCTAACTAAGAAAGAAAATAATTAAGTTCGTGAATAATTAGCTAAGTAAGCAAGAAAGCAAGTAAGTACGTAAATAATTACCTAAGTAAGCGAGTAAGCTAGTAAGTACGTAAATAATTGCATAATTAAGTAAGGAAGCAAGTAAGTACGTAAATAATTACCTAACAAAGAAAGTAAGTATGTACGTAAATAATTACGTAAGTAAGGAAGAAAGCAAGTAAATGCGTAAATAATTATCTAAGTAAGAAAGAAAATAAGTAACTACGTAAATAATTAGGGTTTTACCACTGCAACAACAGCAGATATGTAATGGACGTCTTACAACAATAAATATGGATATACCTAGTGCTTTTCTACCACAACAACACAACACACGTAATCGATGTCTGACAACAATAAATATGGTTATTTTATGGGTTAGGGTTTTACCACTGCAATAACAGCAGCTATGAAGTCGATGTTTGACAACAATATTTATTTATCGGTATGCATAGTCTTTTACCACTACAACAACAGCAGACATGTAGTCGATGTCCGATTATAATAAATATGGGATTTGGTACTGTTTTACTACTACAACAACACAGACATGTATTTGATGTTTGACAATAATACATTTTTATATGGCTAATGTTTTAACACTAAAACAAAAGTAGATGTGATGTGTATGTCTGACAACAATAAATATGGGTATAGTACTGTTTACCACTAAATATGGCACACAACAGCAGACATGTAGTCGATGTGTGACAACACCAACAAATATGGGTATGCCTAGTGTTTTACCACTACAACAACAGCAGACACGTAGTCAATATCAGACAACAGTAAATATGTGTTTTACCACTACAACAACAGCAGAGATGTAACAACAATAAATATGGGTATCCTTAGAGTATTTCCACTACTATAACAGCAGACAGGTAGTGTGTAGCTGACAGCAATAAATATGGGTAACACAGTGATTGAAATTGCCACTGGAAGGTCTGACAAAACCTTCAGGAAAAAATAGTGAAACCTGTAATACTCTGAAGAAGACTTCTGAAACAGTCTCCTCTTTGCTTCGTAAAGTTACACATTGAACCAGGTTATCTAAAGACTGCTTTTCAAAAGTCACTTCTTATATTAACTTAAACTTTTGCTCCATTTATATTCAAATAACCATATACTGCAATGAACGGTGGTAAGTACTATTACAATATAATTAATGATCAGTCCATTTTTTTTGGTCTGTGTTTTCTTCTTTCGTTCTCACTCTAATGTGATTTGAGCCTGCACTGTGGAGAAAAAGGCACAACTGTTGCCAGTGCTGAAGAAAAATGCAAAGTGAAGTTAAACAGTTTAATTTTTGACAACATGAATCAAAGATGTATTCGACATAGGCAGAAATGACATAGAGCGAGGTAAGCTTAACACTTAAAATTGGTTATTATACAGTTTGACACCACTCCAACTTTTAATAAAACAGAATAAACTACAGTCGCTGATCCAGTGGAGGTGAATTTACTTCTTTTTCTTATTTTCTTTTTCTTGTTTAATTTTCATTCCAAATATAATGATTGAATTTTACAAATTTTACTAAGTCACTCAAAATACATTAAACATGATATCACAGACACCTGTAAGATATTTGTATCTGTGACATTTAATAATTTCATCTTAACCATAACAGTGTTGCCAATGTACAACACAAAACAATGTATATACATCATTTTTTCCAACTGAAATTGGTTGTATTTTAATTACAACTGCTGGAAACTGGTGCATAATGAACTCTTCATAGCTGAAAGTACAATGAAAAGAAGCCTGTGATATTTCAGGCGAGAAATGGTATCCATCTGCCTGCATTTCTTGGATATGACACATGCATTGAAACCAGTAAAACATGAAGATATGCTGGATACGTGCTATTAGGAAAAAGAACCACCAGAGTGCTTATAGGTAACTCCATTCAAAACTGTTTAGATGTTGTGACATATGAGCTTAAACACAAAAGCAGTTCACTCTGAAGTAAGCAAAAGCAGATTTTAACAGTTTTATGGCTTTGCACCACACCACATGCTGTCCGAGTCCTTACTGTTTGACTAATTAATGAAACACCTGTACTTCCCATTCTCTTTTATTCTTCTTTTATTACTTTTACCAGATAAATCACATTAACATACTGATTTTACTACCGATTATTGATGCATACACATCACCTAAAGTGTTTGTGACAGTCTAACTGATCTAACATTCTCAGCATTCATTAGAAAGAGAAAATGTTTAAATTTTTACTTTAAATCACAACTTGGCAAAATATGTGCAGCTTTGGGAAACAACTGGACTCCCAATCCAGCCACCACTAACCGTTATTTTATTTCTGGATCTGCAACTGAATTGGTTATTCCTATGTTTGGCTATGACCAGTGTTTTGCCGTGATTAAACTGGTTATTTCTGATGTTTGGTGCTAGAAATTCTGAAATCCAGTAGGTATCTCTCACGTCAGATATTTTATTATTTTACTCAATGGGATATTATAATCTTTATGATTAAAAAATATTCTACAAATCTGCTCTACAAACAGAAAGATATCAGAATTATTCTACAAATCTGACATAAAAGCAGAAGACATCTTGAATCATGGCACCAATCTGCCATACAAACATGAAGATATCAGAATTATTACGTAAACATGCCAGACAAATGTGAAGATATCTGAATATTCTACAAATGTGCAACACAAAGATACCTTCATTTATTCTACAAATCTGCCATGTAAATATGATGCCAAAAATTATAAATAAGAAAGCTAAACAGTTTACAGCAGATAAATTTGGATTATTATTTAGGGATCTTAAGCAAACTATTTCAAACTATGTTCTGGGAAAACAATAGGGGCCCTTAACTGAAATCCCAGGACACAGAATTAAAATAGACAAGTAAATATCTGATGAAAAATTAAATTAATAAATAAAATAATGTTTATAGAAAAATAAATAAAATAAAATAAAAAATAACATTTGAAATATTTTAAAATATAAAATAAAAAAAAAATCATCAGTATTCACAGTGAAATTAGAAAGAGGAAATGAGAGAAACAAGACTGATCACACATCACTCTTGTGTGATGCATGTAAAATATCCTTTGCTGTTAACTAGTAAAAATAAAACTACCAAACAGTTTGATCATCATACAAGAAAACATTAATTTCATTCAAAGTTGCTTTTTTTAAAGACTTGTATATAATTCTGAAGTTCTCCATATTATTATTATTTCTGAGCTAATGGTGAAATGTTTTATTTCTTTAAATATCTCATTTATTTATTTTTATTTAGTTTATTTTTTTATTTTTTATTTTTTTTTTTTAAGTGTTACATTTAAATGTTGTTTGTATGGCAGATTGATGTGAACAAAATCCCACAGACAATATAAAATATCTGGATGATGGTCCAACATGTTTCAACTGAATAAAATAAAAATTTTGAAACAGGACATAAATTATTTTATCTATGTTTATAATACATCTGTACACATGAGAAATGGGCTGTTGATCAATATAAACTTTTATAAGATTCTGAAACTGTTTGTCCCATCTGTGTCTACTACCAAGTTTAAATCCCATGAAAAGTTCATTTTTATAATTACATAAAATCAATTTAACATCCCCTCCAATGAAACAGGCTTTCATCATCTAATAGCAAACACTTAACCAATAATAAACACAACCTGTTGTAATTCAATGTATCATACAGGTTAAAACTGTGACCATTTATCAGCAAATACAATAACTGAAAAAAATCTCAGGATTTTTACAATAAAAACATTCTGAAAGATTTAGGTCAGTTAGATAAAAATAATATGGGTATTAAAGGAAAATAATTCCTATGCAAGACCCCTCAAAAATATTAAATGCAATAGAGGTGTCTAAACTAAATTTCAAATAACTGACTACCCACTGGCTATCATCCAGGACAAGGAACCCTTAGATCAGTCTGTATTCTGACACAGAGCATACACAAATAGTCAGGTGATATAAAGTTAAAATTAAAAGAGAACTTTTTTTTTAAATTTAAAATAATAAAACTAAATAATATCCATTCATGTTTTTGGAAATAAATATAAAATAAAGTATTTTTATTTTTGAATCATTCAAAGTTAATAATTTAAAAAGGAATTAAATGTTATAACTGAAAAGGTATTTTTGTACTAATGTTTTCCATATGGAACAGCACAAATTTTAAGCATTTTACAATATTTTTAATTTTAATTTAAACATATAATTTAAAAAATGATCATAGATTTAAAAGCATAACTAAAAATAAATAAAATGTTAAGAGATTTGTGGTTAAAACAACATGTATAACAAGTATGTGAACTTTTAATACAGTAATTAGCAAATGTGTAAGACAATGGCTATGAAGTCCATTATTTTAAAACTATTTTAATTCATATTAACTCTGTGTTTCTGTTTCTGTAAATTGGGAGTTGTTATTATTAATATACCACTGTACTTACTACATGTTTGTTATATATAAGACAAACACTGCAGTCCAATAAAAATAAATACATAAAATAGTATCCAGTTAAAAATATCTATACTCTTTAAATAGTATTTTTCAGGTATGGTAAGTAAATTAAGATAAAAAGCAGTTTATGTTTTAACTATATTTAATATTCTTAATTTTCAAAATTGTTTTAATTAAAGGATTTTTCTCTTTAAAGACTTTTTTTAGTATTCTTTTAGTATTCACGTCTATGTGCGCGTCTTTGCTTGTTTGATATTAATAGTTGTAACTTGTCTGCTAGGACATTTTACTGTAATCAGAACAGCAAAAACCAAGACCTTTGATTAATAACAACTGAGCAGTTGTACTTGAGTAAAACAAATACTGACTGTTTAAGTGAGAACTTGCACAGATTTACAAACTTGTCTTTAGTAACATGTCAGCTGTACATTAACTGACAGTCTTCTATTAGATCAATAATTATTATTATACTGTACTAAAATTAAGCAACATGAAAACACACATGAAAAGATATTCTTGTGACTAGTGCATTGGTGAAAAAATGTAACTTTATGTAGGATAAACTGAATACATCATGTCAAAAAATAAAATAAAATAAAATAATATAAAAGGACGAAATAGGACAAATATTTTTAGTATTTCCAGAGACTAAAACCATGAACAGAATTAAAAACATGACTACACATATTCATCTAAGACAATTCAAGTGGGAATCTGAGGTCTCAAAAGAATAGTAAACAAGAAGTAAGGCTGGTACATCGTAACTAATGTAACAATACTAATATTATAACAAAAAATATATTTATTCACCTACAGAGACCATACAGAAATGAATCAATGAATCTCAAGTCACAAGTTTTGATAATGTCCTTTTTCTACCACATTTCATTTCTGGCATTTTCTGCCTAAATGCATTCTTTTTTGTTGACGGCTATCAAATAATTGTCTTCAATCCATAAAATAACTAGCAAAAGAAAAATATTCTCATTGTAAGTATAACTTATTATTAAGATATTACGACAAATAATTCTAAAATTAAAATATAAATAAATTAAAAGCATTTTCTCCATCTTTAAAATATATTATGAAAATATTAATTGTATGGTAAAAATCGTTTTTTTTAAATATTACTGACTTCATTCAAGTTTAAACCAGAGTTATACTGCACACCACTAAGTCCAAAACTAGATTATAATTACACTATACAAATATTTTGGATGATGAATTGATATTTTAGGATACAGTTTTTCTAAACTCAGTAATTACTTAGTTTAAACTAAAATTTTGAAAAGCTGAAGATAAAATATCAATATACACATTGGCCAATTTATTGAAATTTAGACAATATTTCTAAATTAAAAACTCCTGTCCGTCTTCTAACATTGAAAAAAAAAATGATGTTAATACTGAAAAGAGAAAAGTTCTAAAATAATAATATAATATGCCAAACAATCTTTCTGAATTATAAAGAATTAAATATGATATTTTTTAGGAATTGTAATTGTAATTAATGGCAAAGTGTACTTACCTACAGTTATGAATGTTTTCAAAGTTTTCAACGTATTTAAAAAAATAAATAAATAAAATAACAAATTGACTTTTTTTTTAAATTGACTACATGGTAAAACTATCTTATCAGTTTGAAGTACTAATTTTCACTACAATACATATATTTGTATTTTTTCTTTTTTTAATTTTTTAGCTTCATAAACAAACTAAAAATAAATAAATACATAAATAATTAATAATAATAAATAAATAAATAAATAAATAAAAAAAAAAAAAAAAAGAAAGAACTTTTTTTATAAAAAAAATGTGAATAGCCGTTCTTGGTAATATTTTGCATTACAGTAAATAAACATAATATAAAATATATTGATCATCGGGCATATCAAAAATACAATAAAACTTGTTTGTTCTATTATTCATTTTAGTTTCTTTCTTTCTTTTTTTTTTCTTTCTTAATTATTATTATTATTATTATTATTATTATTATTATTGTTATTATTATTATTATTATTAAATGCTAATTTTAATAAACTTTCTTTTTTAAAACGATTTTTTCAGATACATATTTCAGTACATACAACGACCTGAGAATTGAAATATTTTTTGAATTTTCAGTTCACTACCGCAGACAATGAATACTCCCCTGACCCTAGTAACACAGACAAATACACAGACACACACACAAACACACACACACACACACACACACACACACACACACACACACACACATATATATTCTAAAATCCTTCTAAAATCCGTATGACTTGACTCCTTCGTAAATTCGTTTCAAAATACAATCTTTAGCTTATTATTATTCAGCGTAAAGTTTTCTAAGCCAGCAAAGTAATAAAACACATATTGATTATTTGTATCACTTTTTTATTTTATTTTATCAAAACAAATGGCTGACAACATCGTTGCACCTCTAGTTAGCAGAAAAATCTGTTGCATAGCTCATAAAATATCATCACTTGAGCGGAGCGCTTTCTACACTTCTCAGTATAAAGTCTGATGTAGATAAATAAACTTCCTTAGTATCTGTGCACCTCATGTGTATGTGTGTGTGTGTGTGTGTGTTTGTGTATGTGTGTGTGTGTGTGCATTTGGTGTGTGCGTATGTTTGTGTGTTTGCTTGTGTTTGGTGTGTGTATGTTGATTTTAGACAGTCAAATAGGCATGGGACGGTCAGAAAGACAAAGAATGTTATTTTAAAGAGATTACAGAGAAACAGACTGCAGAAAGGATGTGTAGATAGCTGAGCAGAGACATCCGTGAGTGGATAGATAAATAGAAAAATTGATGAGATGATGAATGTATGATGGATGGATGTATAATGGAATCGCTTGAAGAGAGAAGAACTATACATGTATATATGGATAGATAGGTGGTTGGATTAGATGTTTGTATGAACTGATAGACGGACAGAAGATTTGTACATGGAGGACTGGACAGAAGGACAGATAGATGATACAGTAATGGTAATATTGTTTATTCTATACACTTTGTGAAAAGTCTACTGTTATGAGAAGATTCACATGACTATTTCCAGTCTGGGTCCGAAAACTCATAGTGAATAAAGACTCCACAAGAATCTGTCTCATGAGACACCTCGCCAGTTGAAACCAGACACACACACACAGACAGACAGACACACAGCCATCATGTTAAATCACCCTATTTGAAAAAAAAAAAAAAGAGAGAGAGAGAGAGAGAGAGAGAGAGAGAGAGAGAGAGAGAGAGAGAGAGAGAGAGAGAGAGAGAGAGAGAGAGAGATACATATTGAGATCATTAGGAATGAACAATCGGAGATCATCGTATGTTTCCGTGAATGCAAAGAACAAATAAAAAAGAAAAAATGATGAGAGAGAGAATTACATTTGAGATCATTAGGAATGAACAATCGGAGATCATCGTATGTTTCCGTGAATGCAAAGAACAAATAAAAAATAAAAAATGAATCATGTTTTTATTAAGCCGTATGCCTTCTATTTTCTTATTTAACTGACGATTTTAAAAATAAATGTTCCTGCCCGAAATCACTGTTCGGTTCTGATTATAATCTGTTTTCCTCTTTGTGTTACTGTTAACAAAATTACCATTCGCGTCTGCCAAAAACAAGTAATAAATAAAATAAATTAATTCATTCATTCATTTAATTAAAATTAAAATTAAAATAATAATAATACAAATAATAATAATAATAATAATAATAATAATAATAATAATAATAATAATAATAATAATAATAATATATCAATGCTGTAAGTGATATATTTACAAAAATATATGACTGAATTTTTAACAATCTTTTATTATATTTTATACCTTGTTTCAGTCTTGTTGTAATTCATGTGCAAACAGTATTATAATATTTCCATTTTAAGGTTAATAACCCTCATTGGGCCTCCCTCTACCGGCTGTAGAAATAGTATTTATGCATGTATCTCTTAGTTTGCGAAATAAAACAAATTCATAAGATCTAGATGATTAAATACATTTAGAAGGGATAAATTAGAAAACCGGAAATTTTATTTTTTTAGGGGTTCATCATTTCTCTTTGAAAAAAAAAATAAGAAGAAGAAGAATATTAATAATAAATATAATAAAATAATATAAATAATTTTTAAAAATGTAATAAAAACGTATATACAAAAAATAAATAATCACAAATGACTGCTAGTTTTAGATCACAACAACAAAAATGAAAATTGAAGTCTCGTGACCGTAGATATTTATCGTTTAGGGCGTGAGAAAATAAATGCTCAAAACCTCCCCCGATTTTGTGCTGAAGGCCTCCTGTATACAGCCTGTAACTAACATTATGTCGAGAAGTTATGTGCCTAATTAACTTTGATGATTTTATTAGGCAAAGCGGCACAATCAGGCAATGAATACGTAACCGGCTTCCATGTCATCAACCCAGATTTAATCACATAAATAGTAAGTTGGAGGTTCAGTCGATATTTTATAAAAAGAATGGCCATGGTCTGGTGACGTCACCTTCAGATTGGGCCGATGTGTGGCTGCTTTAATCTTCATTTCTGTTATTTCTTAAGGATAAAATATTTGTCTTTCCGATAATGCTTTTTAAAAGCGGTTTGTTTTTTGAAAATAGTCAGTAGATTTTACCGAATTTTTCATCAAAGTTTTCTACCACATTCAAACTTTCATGTAAAGTTTATAATACTTTTAAGATTATGATACATTTATAAGAATATCACTTCCAGGCCACTTATTCATTTACTTTTATGTTTCTAAAGAACTCTTAAGATTTTGACTGAAGCGTTTTACGACGTGATCAGGGACGAGACGAAGGCAGTTGAATTTTTACGAAGGAATGGCCTTGTAGATGATGAAGAAAACGCTGCACCAGGTTATCGTTGTGGTGAAGAAATGAAGGCAGCTCGAAGTAAAAAAAAATTGGTGAAATCCTGCCAACTTTACGTTGCAAAACTGGCGCCGAAAATGTTTTTGTTTTCCATTATACAGATTTAAATAAAAAGTCCATTACAATCTTTCTCTGTGCCAAATTTTAGAATTAACGTTTATTTTATTTTATTGAACATGCAAGATTTGACTGGTGGAGGTAACGAATCAATATGTGATTGGTCCAACATGTGTCGTGACATTTGTACCCAAATCGTTTCCGTTAACAATCGTGGAGAATTGTAAGAACTGATGAAGAGCATTGCAAATAGATGAAGCTCGGTTTGCAGGGCGCCAATAATACAACAGAGGGAGGATGCTGATCAGCACACTGAAGCCAGTACTCAAACAACTGAAAGAACCTGTTTGGCTTCGAAATTTTTAAAAAAAAATTGAAATTTTAAATTAACCAAAGAACCTTCCAACCACACCTTGATTATTCGCTACAGATCAGGAAGAATGTTGAAATGTTTTCCTGCGTTTCTAGCAGATGATCGCTCAGTTCATCGATAAAATTATTCAAATTGTTGTACTTTTTAGCACTTGTTCAAATAGATTATGAATATATAATAAAATAAAAACCACCAAGAATACAGAAAATAATAATTAAAATAAGCGCGTAGAATTTTCTCGGTTTAGATCACTCTTTCTCTCATTCTCTTTCTCTCTCTGACTCTCTCCCTGTCTCTCTCCCTCTGTCTCTCTCTCTTTTTTTCTCTGTCTCTCTTTCTCCCTCTCTGTTATTCTCTGTTATTCTCTCTGTCTATCTCTCTGTCTTTCTTTCTCTGTCTCTCTCTCTGTCCCTCTCTCTCTTTCTTTCTCTGATTTTCTCGGTATCTTTCTCTGTCTCTCTCTCTGTCTGACTGTCTTCCTGTCTCTCTCTCTTTCTATCTCTGTCTGTCTCTCTGTTTCTCTTTCTCCTTCGTCTATCTCTGTCTCTCATTCTCTCTCTCTGTCTCTCTCTCTCACTTTCTCTCTCTGTCTCTCTTTCTCTCTCTCCGTCTATCTCTGTCTCTCTCTGTCATTCTTTCTTCGTCACTCTGTCTCTTTCTGTTACTATAAGATATTGTTACATAAAATTAATTTCACTGTATGTATATTACATTATCTGATTTTAATACACAAACTGTCTCCTCACTACAGAAAATATATAATGTCGCATTGTTAGATAAAATTAGATTTAAGAAGCAAATAATATCATCGGTTTTCTTCTTCTGCTTTAGATATAGATATACATTTATTTGAATTAATTTCCTCTAGATTCTAACAAATTAAATGAAAAACATTCATAAACCATTTATTTATTTTTGATAATAATGTTGTGTATTTATCTATGTATGCGTCCATACATGGAAGCAAGTATGTACGTACGTGCGTACATACGATTGTATCTATTTTTCACTTGTTCAAAAAAATGCAAATGGTAATAAATAAATAATAAATTATTAAAATAATAGTAATAATATTATAGAAATAAGACCTCAAGATAATAAATAAATAACTAATAATAACAAAAAAAAACAGATACAAAAATAAAACGTGTTCTTCAACATCAGAAAATATCAGTTTCAGTGACAAACGTCTAACAGAGAAAAATAATAAAATATCGTTTGTCAGCTGTTTCACGCTCATAGCGAAAAACACGTTCACCTGCAAGATTCATAAAAAATATACATAAAACAGTGTACTGCATCAGAAAGCTACAAGTCCAATAACAGTCTGCTAACACACTGACACACATACACAGACAGACACAAGTACACACACATACACACGCACAAGTAAACACACACACCACACACACATACACTTACCTGTTCTAACTTAAATAACCGCCAACCAGAAACATCTAAAACACCAGAATAAATCAGAAACACACCTGTGTATCTTACTCGCTCAGCACGTGCTGATAAAGATTTCATTAAATGCAACAATGGTTTTTCGAACATTAAAAACACATTATCAAAAAAATATGTTTTATATTTAAAAAAATGATAATAATAATAATAAATAAATAAATAAATAAAGTCCTCAGCAGTGTTTATTGTTATCTGTAAACGAATACAAAACTAAAGATTTTTTAACTGAATTTTGTTAGGTTTTATTTTGTTTTAATTATTATTATTTTTACATTTTTATTATTTTTTGTTGTTTTCTGTTTTTGTATTTATTTATTTATTTATTTGTTTATTTATTTATTTTTTTAATTTTTAATTTTTATTATTATTATTATTTTTTTTTTGGGGGGGGAAATTCACAACAGAAATGGAATGTTCTATAGTATCAGTTTCAGTGCACGTGTAACATGTATGAACGTGTGTACAGTGAAACCTCCCAAAACTGAACCCGATAAACCGGAATTCTCTCACGATTCCGTTAAATTTGCCAAAACAAATTAGAAATGCCTCCAAACAGCAGCCGATGAAATTATCCCGTTCCAATGTGTTCCTCTAATGCAAATTTTACCAGAGGGTCCTGTTTATGTGAATCCTTACTGCATTACCAGTACCGAGTCAGCTGATAATGCGATTGCGTACTCAGAACTAATCGTATGTGCGCATGCTTCTGTGTCATTGCTTTGCAGTTGACAAATACCGATCGAGGGATTAATAGCTGTAATGTTTAAATAACTGAACGAAACATGTTTATTCTCAGCTGTTTTGTTACAAAGATTAGCTTTTAAATCTGGCTGAGCTCCTTTTCATAGCTTCATGTCACGATTTCTCATTAAAGGTTTTTTTTTTTTTTTTTTTTTTTTCTTTACTTTTATCTTTTTTTCTTTTTTTTTTTTCTTTTTTTTTGTTGTTGTTGTTGTTTTTGTTACTAATTTAGCTCAGAACTGCAACCTAAGTAAACAGACCATCCTTCAAAACTGGACTTGGTCCCATAGCGATTCGGTTCTCTCTCTCTCTCTCTCTCTCTCTCTCTCTCTCTCTCTCTCTCTCTCTCTCTCTCTCTCTCTCTCTCTCTCTCTCTCTCTCTCTCTCTCTCTCTCTCTCTCTCTCTCTCTCTCTCTCTCTCTGTCTCTCTCTGTTTCTCTCTCTGTCTGTCTTTGTATCTTTCTCATCTGTCTCTCACTCTCTTTCCCTCACTCTGTCTTACTCTCTCTAAGTCGCATTCTTCTCTTCACACAAAATTAACCATTTTTCCTAAAGCAAAGTTAACCAACAGCAAAAGCAATAGCTATAACAGCAATATTAACAATAACAACAAAAAAAATAAAAATAATTATAATTATATACTACAACCACAATATTAACAATAATATCAATAATAAAAAAATATAATTTGAAGTTAGATGAAACACACAGACACGCGCATGCACACAAACTTAATTAAACTTTTAAACAGTTGAATTGATGTTACATATCACGCTCTAGAAATCATTATATTTGTGAAATTTAAATAACATATCAGTATGAAAAGGCTGAAAAACAGTATTTACATGTATTTGAAATTTTTATACTACATTTTTACAGTGAAATGAAATTTTTATGAAAACATACAAACTTACAGTCGTAGTGAAACCCAAATCTTTCTTTCTCTAATCATGATAAATAACGTATACAATTTTCACCGCGAAGTAAAAATTATATCGATTAAAGTTATCTCCCTTTAGTGATATGTGTTCACAAACATTGATTAGACTTATGTCCTTTATGTGAGATGTACTCCCAAAGCTTACGTTATCCGTACGGGATAAACAGAACCTCCGAAAACGCCGTACGCCAAGATTCGATCCCACGATGTCACATATATGAACATGCTGCCAAGAAACTAAAGTTTCAACTTGGTTCTGGTACCTTCACAAGCTGTCTTAGGGCGGGGCAGACTAGGGCAGAGGGGCAGACAGGATAAAAACGGGTGAGCTCTACTCACCCTCCCCCTGCCCGGACCCTAACCACGGGCTGTCCGCCTGGCATGAGGGCCGAGCTACTGATTACAGTGCTGTCTAAAAACAAACGCATGCTGCAATTTGTATAAGAACTATGAGGTTTTAAGATTAAACTGGTAATTAAATATTAAAAAAAGTTATATTGTTTTTGTTTACTGACTGAAAATATAGAAACTTATCTAGTGATCATATATTGCAACTATTTATAGTGATTTCAGGATCTGTCAGATCTATCGATCTGTCTGTCTGTATACACATAACACACAGGCACGCACGCACGCACGCACTCACACACACTGTGTGATAGAGGTAATCTTCTGAAATGGACTGAATATTGATGAGTATAAATAAAATATATATGAATCCCTATGTTTTGTGTTTACAGTGGTTGTGCATTGGTGGACACATGTACATACACAATCACAAATACACAGACACACGCACACACACACACACAAAATTAAGCTATGTATTTATTTTATTAATTTATTTTTTATTTGTCATCCATTTTCCAATCCAGTGCCTACTGCAAACATTATTACAGATTCTAATGATTAATTTTGTAATATGATTGTAAATAATGACATGTATTTATCTTGTCAAACAAAATTTATATTTCTACAAATTTACACAAATACTTTCAGGTATAAATAATTTTGATTAATAACCTGCCTTATAATATGATCAGTATACCATTAATTCATAGATAATTCATACACGCACCACAAAAGACCGCACACACCACACACTCCACACGCACCACACGCACAATATACTCTACACACTAAAACACGCACCACACACACAGACATGACAAACACCACACGCACCATACACTCCCTAAACAACACACATACACCATTTAAATTAATTTTATATGACAATATAACGTGTTATCGTTTCAGCAGTTTTATTAAGTTATAATCTTCTTTACCTGTATGAATGTGGCTTTTCTAAGATGACGTATTTATAAATATTGTAATTTACGTTTGGATATTTAACAGAAACACTGTCAGTGCACACAGTTATTGAACGCCACGTCTTTTATATGCGTGCAGTCCACAGTGAAGTAAAGATACAGATAGAGCAGATGGCACGCACGTGTAGTATAGAACACATTTTTTTATTTGTTTTAAATTATTTATTTATTTATTTATTGTTTGTTTGTTTAAACATGTGTATTTGCACAAACCAGGAAGGAGAAAAAGTAAGAAAGAGAAAACATACATAAAAAAACACTACATTTATTGTGATTTGTTATTGTAACTTTTCTCACTAAGCGGTAAGAACTTTACTTTCAATGTAAGTTTTATTGCTTTGTTTATATTTTTTATTTTAATTACACCGTTTAGCTTACCTTATTTTGTTTCTTTGCTGAGGCTGTAGACACTTACAAACACAAACTCTAATAGGCATAAATTTAGTTGCATATGTCCTCCTATTGCCCTTCTTTGTGAAACAGAAACATTTCATGTCGGGGCTCGCACACGCATTTATTTAAAATCACACTTTAAAATACGAAAATAAAAAAAGAAAGAAAAAACAAAAAATATATATCTATATAGGTGTATATAAATAAAAAAAGAAGAAAATAAAAGAAATGAATCACATTATATAATAGAAGATTAATAAAAAGAGATAAATTATAAACAATTGTCTCTTTAGTGCTGGCATTGATTTATTGTCTAATTCAAATACAAAGTTTACTATCAAACAAACCAGCGAGTCTTTCTGGAGAATGTAATAATAATAATAATAATAATAATAATAATAATAATAATAATAATAATAATAATAATAATAATAATAATAATACTACTACTACTACTACTACTACTACTACTACTACTAATAATAATAATAATAATAATAATAACAATAATAATAATAGATACTTATAATTGTTTGTGGGGGGTTGTAGGTTTTGTTTAACTCATTTTGAGAAGGTGATTAGAATATTGAACGGAAAGAACACACAAGATTCGCAATGAAATAGTTTTAAACACGATAGAAAAAACCTTGTAATAAATTACGTGCAGAGAAAAAAGATGTTTTATAAGAAATAACGAATCACTGATTAAATAAGAAAGTTTTATAATAATTAAACGTTTTGTCAGTTTTTAGGTGTATCTTATAGGTAGTTTATTAAAAGCCTTTTTTTAAATAATTTTTTATATATATATATATATTTAATGGCTACAGAATTCAGTTATTTTCTTTCGTTTTCTTGTTTTTGTTTTAGTCATGGGTATAGGTGTATTTTGTTAAAGAAATTTAAAGTAATTACAGATAATTTTAGCAAAAGAACTAAAACATCATCAACTAATAATAAAATAAATGAAATGAAATAGACATGTAATAATATGTTCAAACCTTAAATAACTTAGTATTGATATTTCAGGACTTTAAAAAAATAATAATAATACTAAAAAAATAAAAACTAGAAAAGAGTTTTTAACCTTAGAAACATGAAGAGCATATAAATGATACAAAAAAATAAATAAATAAATAAAATAAAAAAAAATTTACTTATAAACTAGACGAAGAGTTAACATACAACTACACTGTGTACACTTAATCATTAATAAACAACTAGTATTCGCATACGTAATCGCATTATCTACTGACTCGGTACTGGTAATGCAGTAAGGATTCACGTAAACAGGACCCTCTGGTAAAATTTGCATTAGAGGAACACACTGGAACGGGATAATTTCATCGGCTGCTGTTTGGAGGCATTTCTGATTTGTTTGGCAAATTTCACGGAATCGTGAGAGAATTCCGGTTTATCGGGTTCAGTTTTGGGAGGTTTCACTGTACACACGTTCATACACGTTCCACGTGCACTGAAACTGATACTATAGAACATTCCATTTCTGTTGTGAATTTCCCAAAAAATAAAAATAAAATAATAATAAAATTAAAAAAAAAAAAATAAATAAACAAATAAAAAAATAAATAAATAAATACAAAAACAGAAAACAACAAAAAATAATAAAAATGTAAAAATAATAATAATTAAAACAAAATAAAACCTAACAAAATTCAGTTAAAAAATCTTTAGTTTTGTATTCATTTACAGATAATAAACACTGCTGACGACTTTATTTAAGAAAGCGAATAAGTAAGTAAATAGTAAACAAAGTAAGTGACAAATAGTGAGCTAAGTAAGTACATTAACAATTACCTAACTATGAAAGAAGGTAAGTAAATACTAAATAATGATCTAAATTGGGATGGAAGCGACCAAGTAAGAGAAAATGCAAATTTGTACATTAACAATTATCTAAGGAAGAACTTAATTAAGTACGTAAATAATGACCTAAGTAAGCAAGGTTCCAAGTTACTAAGTTAGTGAGAATGCAAGTAAGTACATTATCAATTATCTAAGGAAGAAATAAATTCAGTACTTAGGTAAATAATGAGCTAACTAAGCAAGGAAACAAGTAACTAAGTAAGTGAGAATGTAAGTCATTGCATTAACAATTATGTGAGTAAGAATGTAAGTAAGTACTTAACTAATGACCTAAGTTAGCAGGGAAGATAATAAGTAAGTAAATAGCAACCTAAGTAAGTACATTAACAATTACCTAATAATCAAAGAAAGTAAGTAAGTACGTAAATAATGATCTAATATGGCAAGGAAGCGAGCAACTAAGAGAAAATGCAAATTCGTACATTAACAATTACCTAAGTAAGAACGTAATTAAGTACGTAAATAATCACCTAAGTAAGCAAGGATGCTACTTACTAAGTTAGTGAGAATGCAAGTAAGTATGTTTACAATTATCTAAGTAAGAAATAAATCATGTAATTACGTAAATAATGACCTAAGTAAGCAAGGAAACAAGTAACTAAGTAAGTCAGAATGCATGTCAGTACATTTACAATTATGTGAGTAAGAATGTAAGTAAGAACTTAACTAATGTCCTAAATTAGCAAGGAAGTTAGTAAAACTTAAAAAAAAAAATTAGTAGCTAAGTAAGTAAGTAAATAAATAAGTTAAGTTAACAATTAAGTAATTAATTAACCTAACTATGAAAGAAGGTAAGTAAATACTAAATAATGATCTAAATTGGGATGGAAGCGACCAAGTAAGAGAAAATGCAAATTTGTACATTAACAATTATCTAAGGAAGAACTTAATTAAGTACGTAAATAATGACCTAAGTAAGCAAGGTTCCAAGTTACTAAGTTAGTGAGAATGCAAGTAAGTACATTATCAATTATCTAAGGAAGAAATAAATTCAGTACTTAGGTAAATAATGAGCTAACTAAGCAAGGAAACAAGTAACTAAGTAAGTGAGAATGTAAGTCATTGCATTAACAATTATGTGAGTAAGAATGTAAGTAAGTACTTAACTAATGACCTAAGTTAGCAGGGAAGATAATAAGTAAGTAAATAGCAACCTAAGTAAGTACATTAACAATTACCTAATAATCAAAGAAAGTAAGTAAGTACGTAAATAATGATCTAATATGGCAAGGAAGCGAGCAACTAAGAGAAAATGCAAATTCGTACATTAACAATTACCTAAGTAAGAACGTAATTAAGTACGTAAATAATCACCTAAGTAAGCAAGGATGCTACTTACTAAGTTAGTGAGAATGCAAGTAAGTATGTTTACAATTATCTAAGTAAGAAATAAATCATGTAATTACGTAAATAATGACCTAAGTAAGCAAGGAAGCAAGTAACTAAGTAAGTCAGAATGCATGTCAGTACATTTACAATTATGTGAGTAAGAATGTAAGTAAGAACTTAACTAATGTCCTAAATTAGCAAGGAAGCGAGTAAGTTAGTAAATAGTGTGCTAAGTAAGTACATTAACAATTACCTAACTATGAAAGAAAGTAAGTAAATACTAAATAATGATCTAAATTGGGATGGAAGCGACCAAGTAAGAGAAAATGAAAAAATTTGGGGATGGAAGCGAAAATCAATGCAAGTAAGTATGTTTACAATTATCTAAGGAAGAACTTAATTAAGTACGTAAATAATGACCTAAGTAAGCAAGGTTCCAAGTTACTAAGTTAGTGAGAATGCAAGTAAGTACATTATCAATTATCTAAGGAAGAAATAAATTCAGTACTTAGGTAAATAATGAGCTAACTAAGCAAGGAAACAAGTAACTAAGTAAGTGAGAATGTAAGTCATTGCATTAACAATTATGTGAGTAAGAATGTAAGTAAGTACTTAACTAATGACCTAAGTTAGCAGGGAAGATAATAAGTAAGTAAATAGCAACCTAAGTAAGTACATTAACAATTACCTAATAATCAAAGAAAGTAAAAACTAAGTAAATAAATAATGATCTAATATAATAAGGAAGCGATAACTAAACTAAGAAAATAAAAATTCAAATAATTAAAAAAGAAAAAGAAGAAAAGTAAGAACGTAATTAATTAACAATTACCTAAAAATAATCAATTAAATAATCACCTAAGGAAGGAGGATGCTACTTAAGGATGCTAAGGATACTAAGTTAGAGAATGCAAGAGAATGAAGTAATGTTTGTTTATTATTATCTAAGTAAGAAATAAATCATGTAATTACGTAAATAATGACCTAAGTAAGCAAGGAAGCAAGTAACTAAGTAAGTCAGAATGCATGTCAGTACATTTACAATTATGTGAGTAAGAATGTAAGTAAGAACTTAACTAATGTCCTAAATTAGCAAGGAAGCGAGTAAGTTAGTAAATAGTGAGCTAAGTAAGTAAGTTAACAATTAAAACTAAAAGAAGGTAAGTAAATAAATAAAATAATGATCTAAATTAACATGGAAGCTAACCAACTAAGAAAAAAATGCAAATTTGTACAATAAAATTATCTAAGGAAATAACTTAATTAAATAAATAATGAATAAATAATGAAGCGAATAAGTAAGAAAATTCAAATTTGTACAATTAACAATTATCTAAGGAAGAAAAATTAAAGTACGTAAATAATGACCTAAGTAAAGGTTCCAAAGGTACTAAGTTAAAGTGAAAGTTAAGTAAAGCAAGTAATTCATTAATTAATAAGGAAGAAATAAATTCAGTAATTTAGGTAAAAAATGAGCTAACTAAGCAAGGAAAAAAGTAACTAAGTAAGTAAGTAAGTAAGATTGTATTAATTAATTATTATGTGAGTAATGTAAGTAAGTAATTAACTAATGACCTAAGTTAGCAGGGAAGATAATAAGTAAGTAAATAGCAACCTAAGTAAGTACATTAACAATTACCTAATAATCAAAGAAAGTAAGTAAGTACGTAAATAATGATCTAATATGGCAAGGAAGCGAGCAACTAAGAGAAAAACTAAGAAAAAAAAAATTCATTAATTAAAATTACCTAAGTAAGAACGTAATTAAGTAATTAAGTAAATAATCACCTAAGTAAGCAAGGATGCTACTTACTAAGTTAGTGAGAATGCAAGTAAGTATGTTTACAATTATCTAAGTAATTAATAAAATAAATAAATGTAATGTAATTACAGTAAAATAAATAATAAGTAAATAAAAGTAATTAAGAAGTAAGTAAGGAAGCAAGTAACTAAGTAAATCAGAATGTAATTTACAATTATTATGTAAGTAAGAATGTAAGTAAAACTTAACTAATGTCCTAAATTAGCAAGGAAAATTAGTAAGTTAAAATAGTGAGCTAAGTAAGTAAGTTAACAATTACCTAACTATGAAAGAAATTAAGTAAATAAATAATGAAAAAAATAATGATCTAAATTGGGATGGAAGGGAAATTAAGAAGAAAAATGCAAATTTGTACATTAACAATTATCTAAGGAAGAACTTAATTAAGTAAAATAAATAATAACCTAAATTAATAAGTAAGGTTCCAAGTTACTAAGTTAGTGAGAATGCAAGTAAGTAAGTATTATCAATTATCAATTAAGAAAGGAAAAAAATTCATTAAAAAAAAAATGATTAAATAAAAATGAGAAATGCAAATTAAAAATAGGTAAAAAGTAAATAATGAGCTAACTAAGCAAGGAAAATTAAGTAACTAAGTAAAAAATAAATGAGAATGTAAGTCATTGCATTAACAATTATGTGAGTAAGAATGTAAGTAAGTAAGTAAGTAACTAATGACCTAAGAATGTAAGTAAGGAAGAACTAATGACCTAAGTTAGCAGGGAAGATAATAAGTAAGTAAATAGCAACCTAAAGTAAGTACATTAACAATTACCTAATAATCAAAGAAAGTAAGTAAGTAAATAAATAAATAATGATCTAATATGGCAAGGAAGCGAGCAACTAAGAGAAAATGCAAATTCAAATTCATTAACAATTACCTAAGTAAGAACGTAATTAATTAAATAATCAATAATCAAGTAAAAGGATGCTAGGATGCTAAGTTAGTGAGAATGCAAGTAATGCAAGTAAGTTTACAATTATCTAATCTAATAAAATAAATAAAATTACATGTAAATAAACCTAATAAGCAAGGAAGGAAGTAACTAAGTAAGTAAGAAGAATGCAAGTCAGTACATTTACAATTATGTATGTTATGTATTAAGTAAGAATAAGTAACTAATGTCCTAAATTAGCAAGGAAGAACTTAAAAAGTCCTAAATTAAAGGAAGTGAGTAAGTTAGTAAGTAAAGTAATTAACAATTACCTAACTATGAAAAAAAAAAAAGTAAATAAAAAAAATAATAATCTAAATGGAAGGAAGGAAGTAAGAAAAAAAAAAAAAATACATTAACAATTATTAAAGGAAGAACTTAATTAAGTACGTAAATAATGACCTAAGTAAGCAAGGTTCCAAGTTACTAAGTTAGTGAGAATGCAAGTAAGTACATTATCAATTATCTAAGGAAGAAATAAATTCAGTACTTAGGTAAATAATGAGCTAACTAAGCAAGGAAACAAGTAACTAAGTAACTAAGTAAGTGAGAATGTAAGTCATTGCATTAACAATTATGTGAGTAAGAATGTAAGTAAGTAACTAATAATGACCTAAGTTAGCAGGGAAGATAATAAGTAAGTAAATAAATAAGTAAGTAAGTAAATTAACAATTAACTAATAATAAAGAAAAAAAGTAAGTACAAAAATAATAAATAAATATATATAAGCGAGCAACTAAGAGAAAATGCAAATTCGTAATTAAAATTACCTAAGTAAGAACGTAATTAAGTACGTAAATAATCAATACTAAAAAAGAAGGAATGCAAAAAGAAGAAATAAGAATGCAAGTAATAATTATCTAAATCTAAAATAAATAATCATGTTAATTAAATAATAACCTAAAAGTAAGCAAGGAAAAAAGTAACTAAGTAAATGCATAAATGTAATAAATATGTTAAGAATGTAAAAGAAGAAGTAACTAATAAATTAAAAAAAGCAGTAAGTAAGTAAGTAAATAAAAGTAAGTAAGTAAAACAATTAATTAACTATGAAAGAAAAAAAAAATAATAATAAATAAGTAAATTGGGATGGAAGCGACCAAGTAAGGAAAATAATAAAATTAAAATTATCTAAGGAAACTTAATTAAATTAAGTAAATAATACCTAAGTAAGTAAAATTCCAAAGTTACTAAGTTAAAGTAATAAATAAAACATAAATAATTACCTAAGGAAGAAATAAATTCAGTACTTACGTAAAAAATGAGCTAACTAAGCAAGGAAACAAGTAACTAAGTAAGTGAGAATGTAAGTCATTGCATTAACAATTATGTGAGTAAGAATGTAAGTAAGTACTTAACTAATGACCTAAGGGAAGATAATAAGTAAGTAAATAAAACCTAATTAACAATAATTAATAATCAAAAAATAAAAAAAGTAAGTAAATAAGTAAATAATGATCTAATATGGCAAGGAAGCGAGCAACTAAGAGAAAATGCAATGCAAATTCATAAATTAACAATTAAATAAGTAAGAACGTAATTAAATTAAATAAATAATAAGTAAGTAAGGATGCTATAACTAAGTAAATAAGTAAGTTTAAAGAATGTAAGTAAGAACTAACTAATGTCCTAAATTAAATAAGTTATAGTAATTATAAAATTAAGTAAAATAAATAAGAACTAAATAATGTAAAATTAAAATATGAAAGTAAAGAAAAGTAAAAAATAATTAAAAAAGAAAAAAAAAATACTAAATAATGAACTAAATTGGGATGGAAGCGACCAAGTAAGAGAAAATGCAAATTTGTACATTAACAATTATCTAAGGAAGAACTTAATTAAGTACGTAAATAATGACCTAAGTAAGCAAGGTTCCAAGTTACTAAGTTAGTGAGAATGCAAGTAAGTACATTATCAATTATCTAAGGAAGAAATAAATTCAGTACTTAGGTAAATAATGAGCTAACTAAGCAAGGAAACAAGTAACTAAGTAAGTGAGAATGTAAGTCATTGCATTAACAATTATGTGAGTAAGAATGTAAGTAAGTACTTAACTAATGACCTAAGTTAGCAGGGAAGATAATAAGTAAGTAAATAGCTAGAACCTAAGTAAGTACATTAACAATTACCTAATAATCAAAGAAAGTAAGTAAGTACGTAAATAATGATCTAATATGGCAAGGAAGCGAGCAACTAAGAGAAAATGCAAATTCGTACATTAACAATTACCTAAGTAAGAACGTAATTAAGTACGTAAATAATCACCTAAGTAAGCAAGGATGCTACTTACTAAGTTAGTGAGAATGCAAGTAAGTATGTTTACAATTATCTAAGTAAGAAATAAATCATGTAATTACGTAAATAATAACCTAAGTAAGCAAGGAAGCAAGTAACTAAGTAAGTCAGAATGCATGTCAGTACATTTACAATTATGTGAGTAAGAATGTAAGTAAGAACTTAACTAATGTCCTAAATTAGCAAGGAAGCGAGTAAGTTAGTAAATAGTGAGCTAAGTAAGTACAATTAACAATTAACTAACTATGAAAGAAAGTAAGTAAATACTAAATAATGATCTAAATTGGGATGGAAGCGACCAAGTAAGAGAAAATGCAAATTTGTACATTAACAATTATCTAAGGAAGAACTTAATTAAGTACGTAAATAATGACCTAAGTAAGCAAGGTTCCAAGTTACTAAGTTAGTGAGAATGCAAGTAAGTACATTATCAATTATCTAAGGAAGAAATAAATTCAGTACTTAGGTAAATAATGAGCTAACTAAGCAAGGAAACAAGTAACTAAGTAAGTGAGAATGTAAGTCATTGCATTAACAATTATGTGAGTAAGAATGTAAGTAAGTACTTAACTAATGACCTAAGTTAGCAGGGAAGATAATAAGTAAGTAAATAGCAACCTAAGTAAGTACATTAACAATTACCTAATAATCAAAGAAAGTAAGTAAGTACGTAAATAATGATCTAATATGGCAAGGAAGCGAGCAACTAAGAGAAAATGCAAAAAAAAAAAAATTAACAATTACCTACAATTAAGAACGTAATTAAGAACGTAATTAAATAATCACCTAAGTAAGCAAGGATGCTAAGTTACTAAGTGAGAAGTGAAGTAATTTAAGTTATCTAAGTAAGAAATTAATCAATAATTAAGTAAATAAAATCATAAGTAAGCAAGGAAATAAATAAGAAGTAAATAAGTGCAAGTGTAAGTAAGTATGTAAGTAAGTAATGTGTAAGAAGAATGTAAGTAAGTATGTATTAATGTCCTAAATTAGAATTATGTAAATTAGTTAATAAATAATGAAAATAAATAAGTAAAATAACAAAATTAGTAAAAGTAAAAGTAAAATAAGAAAGTAAATACTAAAAAATGATCTAAATTAATGGAAGAAATAAAATAAGAAAAAAAAATAAATGAAATTTGTAAAATAATGATCAAATAATGGGGAGGACCAATTAAGAAGGAAATGCAAATTAATTAACAATTATCTAAGGAAAAACTTAATAAGAAATTAAATAAAATAAAGTACGTAAATAATGACCTAAGTAAGCAAGGTTCCAAGTTACTAAGTTAGTGAGAATGCAAGTAAGTACATTATCAATTATCTAAGGAAGAAATAAATTCAGTACTTAGGTAAATAATGAGCTAACTAAGCAAGGAAACAAGTAACTAAGTAAGTGAGAATGTAAGTCATTGCATTAACAATTATGTGAGTAAGAATGTAAGTAAGTACTTAACTAATGACCTAAGTTAGCAGGGAAGATAATAAGTAAGTAAATAGCAACCTAAGTAAGTACATTAACAATTACCTAATAATCAAAGAAAGTAAGTAAGTACGTAAATAATGATCTAATATGGCAAGGAAGCGAGCAACTAAGAGAAAATGCAAATTCGTACATTAACAATTACCTAAGTAAGAACGTAATTAAGTACGTAAATAATCACCTAAGTAAGCAAGGATGCTACTTACTAAGTTAGTGAGAATGCAAGTAAGTATGTTTACAATTATCTAAGTAAGAAATAAATCATGTAATTACGTAAATAATGACCTAAGTAAGCAAGGAAGCAAGTAACTAAGTAAGTCAGAATGCATGTCAGTACATTTACAATTATGTGAGTAAGAATGTAAGTAAGAACTTAACTAATGTCCTAAATTAGCAAGGAAGCGAGTAAGTTAGTAAATAGTGAGCTAAGTAAGTACATTAACAATTACCTAACTATGAAAGAAGGTAAGTAAATAATAAATAATGATCTAAAAATGATCTAAAATGGGATGGAAGCGACCAAGTAAGAGAAAATGCAAATTTGTACATTAACAATTATCTAAGGAAGAACTTAATTAAGTACGTAAATAATGACCTAAGTAAGCAAGGTTCCAAGTTACTAAGTTAGTGAGAATGCAAGTAAGTACATTATCAATTATCTAAGGAAGAAATAAATTCAGTAATCTTAGGTAAATAATGAGCTAACTAATTTCAAAAAAAATAATGAGCTAACTAAGCAAGGAAACAAGTAACTAAGTAAGAAAAAGAAATGTAATTAATTAATTAATTAATGTAATGTGTAAGAATGTAAGTATGTAAGTAAACTAATGACCTAAGTTAGCAGGGAAGATAATAAGTAAGTAAATAGCAAATAAGACCTAAGTAAATAGAATACAAGTACAATTAAAATAATAAAGAAAAAAAAAGTAAGTAAATAAATAATAATAATCTAATATGGCAAATAAGTAACTAAGAAAAATGCAAATTCAAAATTAAAAATTACCTAAGTAAGAACAAGAAAAAATAAAAATTAAATAAATAATCAATAAGTAAGTAAACGTAAATTAATACAAGGAATGCTAAATACTAAGTTAGTGAGAATGCAAAAAGTATGTTTGCAATTATCTAAGTAAGTTATCTAAGTAAGTAATTACAATTTATAATTAATTAAAATAAAATAAATGTAAATTAAAATAAATAATAAATTACGTAAATAAGTAAGCAAGGAAGCAAGTAACTAAGTAAGTCAGAATGCATGTCAGTACATTTACAATTATGTGAGTAAGAATGTAAGTAAGAACTTAACTAATGTCCTAAATTAGCAAGGAAGCGAGTAAGTTAGTAAATAGTGAGCTAAGTAAGTACATTAACAATTACCTAACTATGAAAGAAGGTAAGTAAATACTAAATAATGATCTAAATTGGGATGGAAGCGACCAAGTAAGAGAAAATGCAAATTTGTACATTAACAATTATCTAAGGAAGAACTCAATTAATTAAGAACTTAATTAAGTACGTAAAAATGACCTAAGTAAGCAAGGTTCCAAGTTACTAAGTTAGTGAGAATGCAAGTAAGTACATTATCAATTATCTAAGGAAGAAATAAATTCAGTACTTAGGTAAATAATGAGCTAACTAAGCAAGGAAACAAGTAACTAAGTAAGTGAGAATGTAAGTCATTGCATTAACAATTATGTGAGTAAGAATGTAAGTAAGTACTTAACTAATGACCTAAGTTAGCAGGGAAGATAATAAGTAAGTAAATAGCAACCTAAGTAAGTACATTAACAATTACCTAATAATCAAAGAAAGTAAGTAAGTACGTAAATAATGATCTAATATGGCAAGGAAGCGAGCAACTAAGAGAAAATGCAAATTCGTACATTAACAATTACCTAAGTAAGAACGTAATTAAGTACGTAAATAATCACCTAAGTAAGCAAGGATGCTACTTACTAAGTTAGTGAGAATGCAAGTAAGTATGTAAGTATAAGAATTATTTATAAATTAAGAAATAAATCATGTAATTAATTAAATAAATAAAAAAAAATTAAAGGAAGCAAAGTAACTAAGTAAGCAAGGAAGCAAGTAACTAAGTAAGTAAGTCAGAATGCATGTCAGTACATTTACAATTATGTGAGTAAGAATGTAAGTAAGAACTTAACTAATGTCCTAAATTAGCAAGGAAGCGAGTAAGTTAGTAAATAGTGAGCTAAGTAAGTACATTAACAATTACCTAACTATGAAAGAAGGTAAGTAAATACAAATAAATAATGATCTAAATTGGGATGGAAGCGACCAAGTAAGAGAAAATGCAAATTTGTACATTAACAATTATCTAAGGAAGAACTTAATTAAGTACGTAAATAATGACCTAAGTAAGCAAGGTTCCAAGTTACTAAGTTAGTGAGAATGCAAGTAAGTACATTAACAATTATCTAAGGAAGAAATAAATTCAGTACTTACGGAAAAAATAATGAGCTAAGTAAGCAAAAAAAACAAATAAAAAACAAGTAACAAGTAAGAAAATGTAAGTCAATGCATTAACAATTATGTTATTATGTGAATGTAAGTAAGAATAAGTAACTTAATGACCTAAGAATGTAAGTAAGTGCTTAACTAATGACCTAAGTTAGCAGGGAAGATAATAAGTAAGTAAATAGCAACCTAAGTAAGTACATTAACAATTACCTAATAATCAAAGAAAGTAAGTAAGTACGTAAATAATGATCTAATATGGCAAGGAAGCGAGCAACTAAGAGAAAATGCAAATTCGTACATTAACAATTACCTAAGTAAGAACGTAATTAAGTACGTAAATAATCACCTAAGTAAGCAAGGATGCTACTTACTAAGTTAGTGAGAATGCAAGTAAGTATGTTTACAATTATCTAAGTAAGAAATAAATCATGTAATTACGTAAATAATAACCTAAGTAATCAAGGAAGCAAGTAACTAAGTAAGTCAGTATGCAATGCAGAATGTACATTTACAATTATGTGATTTAAGAATGTAAGTAAGAATGTTAAACTAATGTCCTAAATTAGCAAAATCCTAAGTAAGTTAGTAAATAGTGAGCTAAGTAAGCTAAGTTAACAATTAACAATTAACAATATGAAACTATGAAAGAAGGTAAAATAATGATCTAAATTCTAAATTGGGATGGAAGCGACCAAAGACCAAGAAAAAAAATGCAAATTTGTATTAATTAACAATTATCTAAGGAAGAACTTAATTAAGTACGTAAATAATGACCTAAGTAAGCAAGGTTCCAAGTTACTAAGTTAGTGAGAATGCAAGTAAGTACATTATCAATTATCTAAGGAAGAAATAAATTCAGTACTTAGGTAAATAATGAGCTAACTAAGCAAGGAAACAAGTAACTAAGTAAGTGAGAATGTAAGTCATTGCATTAACAATTATGTGAGTAAGAATGTAAGTAAGTACTTAACTAATGACCTAAGTTAGCAGGGAAGATAATAAGTAAGTAAATAGCAACCTAAGTAAGTACATTAACAATTAATTACTAATAATCAAAGAAAAAACCAAAAATAAAGTAAGTAAATAATTATCTAAAGTAAATGGCAAAAATAATGATCTAATATGGCAAGGAAGAGAGCAACTAAGAGAAAATGCAAATTCGTACATTAACAATTACCTAAGTAAGAACGTAATTAAGTACGTAAATAATCACCTAAGTAAGCAAGGATGCTACTTACTAAGTTAGTGAGAATGCAAGTAAGTATGTTTACAATTATCTAAGTAAGAAATAAATCATGTAATTACGTAAATAATGACCTAAGTAAGCAAGGAAGCAAGTAACTAAGTAAGTCAGAAGAATGTCAAGTCAGTTTGTTTATTATGTGAGTAAGAATGTAAAATTAAGAATGTAACTAATAATGTCCTAAATTAGTCCTAAAAAAGAGTTAGTAAAGAGCTAAGTAAGTAAGTAAAAGTAAACAATTATTAACTATGAAAGAAAAAGAAGAAAGAAAAAATAAAATATCTAAATTGGGATGGGGAAGGAACCAAGTAAGAGAAAAAAAGAATTTGTACAATTAACAATTATTAACAATTATCTAAGGAAGAACTTAATTAAGTACGTAAAATAAATAATGACCTAAGTAAGCAAGGTACTTACTAGTGAGAATGCAAGTAAGTACATTATCAATTATCAATTAAGAAGGAAGAAATAAATTCAGTAATTAGGTAAATAAAAATGAGCTAACTAAGCAAACAAGTAAACTAAGTAAGTAAGTGAAGTGATTGTAAGTTAATTATGTGAACAAGAATGTAAGTAAGTGTTAACTAATGACCTAAACCTAGCAGGGAAGATAATAATAAGAAGAAAGTAAGTAAATAAACCCTAAGTAAGTAACAATTACCTAATAAAGATAAGAAAGTAAGTAAGTAAATAAATAAATAATGATCTAATATGGCAAGGAAGAAACTAAGAGAAAATGCAAATTGTACATTAACAATTAAAGTAAAAATAACGTAATTAAATAATAAAAATAATCACCTAAGTAAGAAAAAATGTAATTAAGCTACTTAATTATAAAGTTAGTGAGAATGCAAGTAAGCAAGGATGCTACTTACTAAGTTAGTGAGAATGCAAGTAAGTATGTTTACAATTATCTAAGTAAGAAATAAATCATGTAATTACGTAAATAATGACCTAAGTAAGCAAGGAAGGAAGTAACTAAGTAAGTCAGAATGCATGTCAGTACATTTACAATTATGTGAGTAAGAATGTAAGTAAGAACTTAACTAATGTCCTAAATTAGCAAGGAAGCGAGTAAGTTAGTAAATAGTGAGCTAAGTAAGTACATTAACAATTACCTAACTATGAAAGAAGGTAAGTAAATACTAAATAATGATCTAAATTGGGATGGAAGCGACCAAGTAAGAGAAAATGCAAATTTGTACATTAACAATTATCTAAGGAAGAACTTAATTAAGTACGTAAATAATGACCTAAGTAAGCAAGGTTCCAAGTTACTAAGTTAGTGAGAATGCAAGTAAGTACATTATCAATTATCTAAGGAAGAAATAAATTCAGTACTTAGGTAAATAATGAGCTAACTAAGCAAGGAAACAAGTAACTAAGTAAGTGAGAATGTAAGTCATTGCATTAACAATTATGTGAGTAAGAATGTAAGTAAGTACTTAACTAATGACCTAAGTTAGCAGGGAAGATAATAAGTAAGTAAATAGCAACCTAAGTAAGTACATTAACAATTACCTAATAATCAAAGAAAGTAAGTAAGTACGTAAATAATGATCTAATATGGCAAGGAAGCGAGCAACTAAGAGAAAATGCAAATTCGTACATTAACAATTACCTAAGTAAGAACGTAATTAAGTACGTAAATAATCACCTAAGTAAGCAAGGATGCTACTTACTAAGTTAGTGAGAATGCAAGTAAGTATGTTTACAATTATCTAAGTAAGAAATAAATCATGTAATTACGTAAATAATGACCTAAGTAAGCATGGAAGCAAGTAACTAAGTAAGTCAGAATGCATGTCAGTACATTTACAATTATGTGAGTAAGAATGTAAGTAAGAACTTAACTAATGTCCTAAATTAGCAAGGAAGCGAGTAAGTTAGTAAATAGTGAGCTAAGTAAGTACATTAACAATTACCTAACTATGAAAGAAAGTAAGTAAATACTAAATAATGATCTAAATTGGGATGGAAGCGACCAAGTAAGAGAAAATGCAAATTTGTACATTAACAATTATCTAAGGAAGAACTTAATTAAGTACGTAAATAATGACCTAAGTAAGCAAGGTTCCAAGTTACTAAGTTAGTGAGAATGCAAGTAAGTACATTATCAATTATCTAAGGAAGAAATAAATTCAGTACTTAGGTAAATAATGAACTAACTAAGCAAGGAAACAAGTAACTAAGTAAGTGAGAATGTAAGTCATTGCATTAACAATTATGTGAGTAAGAATGTAAGTAAGTACTTAACTAATGACCTAAGTTAGCAGGGAAGATAATAAGTAAGTAAATAGCAACCTAAGTAAGTACATTAACAATTACCTAATAATCAAAGAAAGTAAGTAAGTACGTAAATAATGATCTAATATGGCAAGGAAGCGAGCAACTAAGAGAAAATGCAAATTCGTACATTAACAATTACCTAAGTAAGAACGTAATTAAGTACGTAAATAATCACCTAAGTAAGCAAGGATGCTACTTACTAAGTTAGTGAGAATGCAAGTAAGTATGTTTACAATTATCTAAGTAAGAAATAAATCATGTAATTACGTAAATAATGACCTAAGTAAGCAAGGAAGCAAGTAACTAAGTCAGAATGCATGTCATGTCAGTACATTTACAATTATGTGAGTAAGAATGTAAGTAAGAACTTAACTAATGTCCTAAATTAGCAAGGAAGCGAGTAAGTTAGTAAATAGTGAGCTAAGTAAGTACATTAACAATTACCTAACTATGAAAGAAGGTAAGTAAATACTAAATAATGATCTAAATTGGGATGGAAGCGACCAAGTAAGAGAAAATGCAAATTTGTACATTAACAATTATCTAAGGAAGAACTTAATTAAGTACGTAAATAATGACCTAAGTAAGCAAGGTTCCAAGTTACTAAGTTAGTGAGAATGCAAGTAAGTACATTATCAATTATCTAAGGAAGAAATAAATTCAGTACTTAGGTAAATAATGAGCTAACTAAGCAAGGAAACAAGTAACTAAGTAAGTGAGAATGTAAGTCATTGCATTAACAATTATGTGAGTAAGAATGTAAGTAAGTACTTAACTAATGACCTAAGTTAGCAGGGAAGATAATAAGTAAGTAAATAGCAACCTAAGTAAGTACATTAACAATTACCTAATAATCAAAGAAAGTAAGTAAGTACGTAAATAATGATCTAATATGGCAAGGAAGCGAGCAACTAAGAGAAAATGCAAATTTAACATTAACAATTACCTAAGTAAGAACGTAATTAAGTACGTAAATAATCACCTAAGTAAGCAAGGATGCTACTTACTAAGTTAGTGAGAATGCAAGTAAGTATGTTTACAATTATCTAAGTAAGAAATAAATCATGTAATTACGTAAATAATGACCTAAGTAAGCAAGGAAGGAAGTAACTAAGTAAGTCAGAATGCATGTCAGTACATTTACAATTATGTGAGTAAGAATGTAAGTAAGAACTTAACTAATGTCCTAAATTAGCAAGGAAGCGAGTAAGTTAGTAAATAGTGAGCTAAGTAAGTACATTAACAATTACCTAACTATGAAAGAAGGTAAGTAAATACTAAATAATGATCTAAATTGGGATGGAAGCGACCAAGTAAGAGAAAATGCAAATTTGTACATTAACAATTATCTAAGGAAGAACTTAATTAAGTACGTAAATAATGACCTAAGTAAGCAAGGTTCCAAGTTACTAAGTTAGTGAGAATGCAAGTAAGTACATTATCAATTATCTAAGGAAGAAATAAATTCAGTACTTAGGTAAATAATGAGCTAACTAAGCAAGGAAACAAGTAACTAAGTAAGTGAGAATGTAAGTCATTGCATTAACAATTATGTGAGTAAGAATGTAAGTAAGTACTTAACTAATGACCTAAGTTAGCAGGGAAGATAATAAGTAAGTAAATAGCAACCTAAGTAAGTACATTAACAATTACCTAATAATCAAAGAAAGTAAGTAAGTACGTAAATAATGATCTAATATGGCAAGGAAGCGAGCAACTAAGAGAAAATGCAAATTCGTACATTAACAATTACCTAAGTAAGAACGTAATTAAGTACGTAAATAATCACCTAAGTAAGCAAGGATGCTACTTACTAAGTTAGTGAGAATGCAAGTAAGTATGTTTACAATTATCTAAGTAAGAAATAAATCATGTAATTACGTAAATAATGACCTAAGTAAGCAAGGAAGCAAGTAACTAAGTAAGTCAGAATGCATGTCAGTACATTTACAATTATGTGAGTAAGAATGTAAGTAAGAACTTAACTAATGTCCTAAATTAGCAAGGAAGCGAGTAAGTTAGTAAATAGTGAGCTAAGTAAGAACTAATAATACATTAACAATTAACAATTACCTAACTATGAAAGAAGGTAAGTAAATACTAAATAATGATCTAAATTGGGATGGAAGCGACCAAGTAAGAGAAAATGCAAATTTGTACATTAACAATTATCTAAGGAAGAACTTAATTAAGTACGTAAATAATGACCTAAGTAAGCAAGGTTCCAAGTTACTAAGTTAGTGAGAATGCAAGTAAGTACATTATCAATTATCTAAGGAAGAAATAAATTCAGTACTTAGGTAAATAATGAGCTAACTAAGCAAGGAAACAAGTAACTAAGTAAGTGAGAATGTAAGTCATTGCATTAACAATTATGTGAGTAAGAATGTAAGTAAGTACTTAACTAATGACCTAAGTTAGCAGGGAAGATAATAAGTAAGTAAATAGCAACCTAAGTAAGTACATTAACAATTACCTAATAATCAAAGAAAGTAAGTAAGTACGTAAATAATGATCTAATATGGCAAGGAAGTACGTAAATAATGATCTAATATGGCAAGGAAGCGAGCAACTAAGAGAAAATGCAAATTCGTACATTAACAATTACCTAAGTAAGAACGTAATTAAGTACGTAAATAATCACCTAAGTAAGCAAGGATGCTACTTACTAAGTTAGTGAGAATGCAAGTAAGTATGTTTACAATTATCTAAGTAAGAAATAAATCATGTAATTACGTAAATAATGACCTAAGTAAGCAAGGAAGCAAGTAACTAAGTAAGTCAGAATGCATGTCAGTACATTTACAATTATGTGAGTAAGAATGTAAGTAAGAACTTAACTAATGTCCTAAATTAGCAAGGAAGCGAGTAAGTTAGTAAATAGTGAGCTAAGTAAGTACATTAACAATTACCTAACTATGAAAGAAGGTAAGTAAATACTAAATAATGATCTAAATTGGGATGGAAGCGACCAAGTAAGAGAAAATGCAAATTTGTACATTAACAATTATCTAAGGAAGGAAGAAATCAAGTAAAATGCGTAAATAATTATCTAAGTAAGAAAGAAAATAAGTAACTACGTAAATAATTTGGGTTTTACCACTGCAACAACAGCAGATATGTAATGGACGTCTTACAACAATAAATATGGATATACCTAGTGCTTTTGTATCACAACAACACAACACACGTAATCGATGTCTGACAACAATAAATATGGTTATGGTTAGGGTTTTACCACTGCAATAACAGCAGCTATGAAGTCGATGTTTGACAACAATAATTATCGGTATGCATAGTCTTTTACCACTACAAACAACAGTATGCATAGTCTTTTTTTCCACTACAACAACAGCAGACATGTAGTCGATGTCCGATTATAATAAATATGGGATTTGGTACTGTTTTACTACTACAACAACAGCAGACATGTATTTGATGTTTGACAATAATACATTTTTATATGGCTAATGTTTTAACACTAAAACAAAAGTAGATGTGATGTGTATGTCTGACAACAATAAATATGGGTATAGTACTGTTTACCACTACAACAACAGCAGACATGGCTTGTGTTTTTACCGCTCGATGTGTGACAACACCAACAAATATGGGTATGCCTAGTGTTTTACCACTACAACAACAGCAGACACGTAGTCAATATCAGACAACAGTAAATATGGGTATCCCTTGTGTTTTACCACTACAACAACAGCAGAGATGTAACAACAATAAATATGGGTATCCTTAGAGTATTTCCACTACTATAACAGCAGACAGGTAGTGTGTAGCTGACAGCAATAAATATGGGTAACACAGTGATTGAAATTGCCACTGGAAGGTCTGACAAAACCTTCAGGAAAACCTAGTGAAACCTGTAATACTCTGAAGAAGACTTCTGAAACAGTCTCCTCTTTGCTTCATAAAGTTACACATTGAACCAGGTTATCTAAAGACTGCTTTTCAAAAGTCACTTCTTATATTATCTTAAACTTTTGCTCCATTTATATTCAAATAACCATATACTGTAATAAACGTTTGTAAGTACTATTACAATATAATTAATGATCAGTCCATTTTTTTTGGTCAATGTTTTCTTCTTTCGTTCTCACTCTAATGTGATTTGAGCCTGCACTGTGGAGAAAAAAAGGCACAACTGTTGCCAGTGCTGAAGAAAAAAAGTAAAGTTTACAAATGTTAAACAGTTTAATTTTTGACAACATGAATCAAAAGATGTATTTGACATAGGCAGAAATGACATAGAGCGAGGTAAGCTAAACACTTAAAATTGGTTATTATACAGTTTGACACCACTACAACTTTTAATAAAATAGAATAAACTACAGTTGCTGATCCAGTGGAGGTGAATTTACTTCTTTTTCTTATTTTCTTTTTTTTTCTTGTTTAATTTTCATTCCAAATATAATGATTGAATTTTACAAATTTTACTAAGTCACTCAAAATACATTAAACATGATATCACAGACACCTGTAAGATATTTGTATCTGTGACATTTAATAATTTCATCTTAACCATAACAGTGTTGCCAATGTACAACACAAAACAATGTATATACATCATTTTTTCCAACTGAAATGGGTTGTATTTTAATTACAACTGCTGGAAACTGGTGCATAATGAACTCTTCATAGCTGAAAGTACAATGAAAAGAAGCCTGTGATATTTCAGGCGAGAAATGGTATCCATCTGCCTGCATTTCTTGGATATGACACATGCATTGAAACCAGTAAAACATGAAGATATGCTGGATACGTGCTATTAGGAAAGAACCACCAGAGTGCTTATAGGTAACTCCATTCAAAACTGTTTAGATGTTGTGACATATGAGCTTAAACACAAAAGCAGTTCACTCTGAAGTAAGCAAAAGCAGATTTTAACAGTTTTATGGCTTTGCACCACACCACATGCTGTCCGAGTCCTTACTGTTTGACTAAGTAATGAAACACCTGTACTTCCCATTCTCTTTTATTCTTCTTTTATTACTTTTACCAGATAAATCACATTAACATACTGATTTTACTACCGATTATTGATGCATACACATCACCTAAAGTGTTTGTGACAGTCTAACTGATCTAACATTCTCAGCATTCATTAGAAAGAGAAAATGTTTAAATTTTTTCTTTAAATCACAACCTTGGCAAAATATGTGCAGCTTTGGGAAACAACTGGACTCCCAATCCAGCCACCACTAACCGTTATTTTATTTCTGGATCTGCAACTGAATTGGTTATTCCTATGTTTGGCTATGACCAGTGTTTTGCCGTGATTAAACTGGTTATTTCTGATGTTTGGTGCTAGAAATTCTGAAATCCAGTAGGTATCTCTCACGTCAGATATTTTATTATTTTACTCAATGGGATATTATAATCTTTATGATTAAAAATATTCTACAAATCTGCTCTACAAACAGAAAGATATCAGAATTATTCTACAAATCTGACATAAAAGCAGAAGACATCTTGAATCATGGCACCAATCTGCCATACAAACATGAAGATATCAGAATTATTACGTAAACATGCCAGACAAATGTGAAGATATCTGAATATTCTACAAATGTGCAACACAAAGATACCTTCATTTATTCTACAAATCTGCCATGTAAATATGATGCCAAAAATTATAAATAAGAAAGCTAAACAGTTTACAGCAGATAAATTTGGATTATTATTTAGGGATCTTAAGCAAACTATTTCAAACTATGTTCTGGGAAAACAATAGGGGCCCTTAACTGAAATCCCAGGACACAGAATTAAAATAGACAAGTAAATATCTGATGAAAAATTAAATTAATAAATAAAATAATGTTTATAGAAAAATAAATAAAATAAAATAAAATAACATTTGAAATATTTTAAATATAAAATAAAAAATCATCAGTATTCACAGTGAAATTAGAAAGAGGAAATGAGAGAAACAAGACTGATCACACATCACTCTTGTGTGATGCATGTAAAATATCCTTTGCTGTTAACTAGTAAAAATAAAACTACCAAACAGTTTGATCATCATACAAGAAAACATTAATTTCATTCAAAGTTGCTTTTTTAAAGACTTGTATATAATTCTGAAGTTCTCCATATTATTATTATTTCTGAGCTAATGGTGAAATGTTTTATTTCTTTAAATATCTCATTTATTTATTTTTATTTAGTTTATTTTTTTATTTTTTTTTTTTTTTTTTTAAGTGTTACATTTAAATGTTGTTTGTATGGCAGATTGAGGTGAGCAAAATCCCACAGACAATATAAAATATCTGGATGATGGTCCAACATGTTTCAACTGAATAAAATAAAAATTTTGAAACAGGACATAAATTATTTTATCTATGTTTATAATACATCTGTACACATGAGAAATGGGCTGTTGATCAATATAAACTTTTATAAGATTCTGAAACTGTTTGTCCCATCTGTGTCTACTACCAAGTTTAAATCCCATGAAAAGTTCATTTTTATAATTACATAAAATCAATTTAACATCCCCTCCAATGAAACAGGCTTTCATCATCTAATAGCAAACACTTAACCAATAATAAACACAACCTGTTGTAATTCAATGTATCATACAGGTTAAAACTGTGACCATTTATCAGCAAATACAATAACTGAAAAAAAAAATCTCAGGATTTTTACAATAAAAACATTCTGAAAGATTTAGGTCAGTTAGATAAAAATAATATGGGTATTAAAGGAAAATAATTCCTATGCAAGACCCCTCAAAAATATTAAATGCAATAGAGGTGTCTAAACTAAATTTCAAATAACTGACTACCCACTGGCTATCATCCAGGACAAGGAACCCTTAGATCAGTCTGTATTCTGACACAGAGCATACACAAATAGTCAGGTGATATAAAGTTAAAATTAAAAGAGAACTTTTTTTTTTTAAATTTAAAATAATAAAACTAAATAATATCCATTCATGTTTTTGGAAATAAATATAAAATAAAGTATTTTTATTTTTGAATCATTCAAAGTTAATAATTTAAAAAGGAATTAAATGTTATAACTGAAAAGGTATTTTTGTACTAATGTTTTCCATATGGAACAGCACAAATTTTAAGCATTTTACAATATTTTTAATTTTAATTTAAACATATAATTTAAAAAATGATCATAGATTTAAAAGCATAACTAAAAATAAATAAAATGTTAAGAGATTTGTGGTTAAAACAACATGTATAACAAGTATGTGAACTTTTAATACAGTAATTAGCAAATGTGTAAGACAATGGCTATGAAGTCCATTATTTTAAAACTATTTTAATTCATATTAACTCTGTGTTTCTGTTTCTGTAAATTGGGAGTTGTTATTATTAATATACCACTGTACTTACTACATGTTTGTTATATATAAGACAAACACTGCAGTCCAATAAAAATAAATACATAAAATAGTATCCAGTTAAAAATATCTATACTCTTTAAATAGTATTTTTCAGGTATGGTAAGTAAATTAAGATAAAAAGCAGTTTATGTTTTAACTATATTTAATATTCTTAATTTTCAAAATTGTTTTAATTAAAGGATTTTTCTCTTTAAAGACTTTTTTTAGTATTCTTTTAGTATTCACGTCTATGTGCGCGTCTTTGCTTGTTTGATATTAATAGTTGTAACTTGTCTGCTAGGACATTTTACTGTAATCAGAACAGCAAAAACCAAGACCTTTGATTAATAACAACTGAGCAGTTGTACTTGAGTAAAACAAATACTGACTGTTTAAGTGAGAACTTGCACAGATTTACAAACTTGTCTTTAGTAACATGTCAGCTGTACATTAACTGACAGTCTTCTATTAGATCAATAATTATTATTATACTGTACTAAAATTAAGCAACATGAAAACACACATGAAAAGATATTCTTGTGACTAGTGCATTGGTGAAAAAATGTAACTTTATGTAGGATAAACTGAATACATCATGTCAAAAAATAAAATAAAATAAAATAATATAAAAGGACGAAATAGGACAAATATTTTTAGTATTTCCAGAGACTAAAAACCATGAACAGAATTAAAAACATGACTACACATATTCATCTAAGACAATTCAAGTGGGAATCTGAGGTCTCAAAAAAAATAGTAAACAAGAAGTAAAGCTGGTACATCGTAACTAATGTAACAATACTAATATTATAACAAAAAATATATTTATTCACCTACAGAGACCATACAGAAATGAATCAATGAATCTCAAGTCACAAGTTTTGATAATGTCCTTTTTCTACCACATTTCATTTCTGGCATTTTCTGCCTAAATGCATTCTTTTTTGTTGACGGCTATCAAATAATTGTCTTCAATCCATAAAATAACTAGCAAAAGAAAAATATTCTCATTGTAAGTATAACTTATTATTAAGATATTACGACAAATAATTCTAAAATTAAAATATAAATAAATTAAAAGCATTTTCTCCATCTTTAAAATATATTATGAAAATATTAATTGTATGGTAAAAATCGTTTTTTTAAATATTACTGACTTCATTCAAGTTTAAACCAGAGTTATACTGCACACCACTAAGTCCAAAACTAGATTATAATTACACTATACAAATATTTTGGATGATGAATTGATATTTTAGGATACAGTTTTTCTAAACTCAGTAATTACTTAGTTTAAACTAAAATTTTGAAAAGCTGAAGATAAAATATCAATATACACATTGGCCAATTTATTGAAATTTAGACAATATTTCTAAATTAAAAAACTCCTGTCCGTCTTCTAACATTGAAAAAAAAAATGATGTTAATACTGAAAAGAGAAAAGTTCTAAAATAATAATATAATATGCCAAACAATCTTTCTGAATTATAAAGAATTAAATATGATATTTTTTAGGAATTGTAATTGTAATTAATGGCAAAGTGTACTTACCTACAGTTATGAATGTTTTCAAAGTTTTCAACGTATTTAAAAAAATAAATAAATAAAATAACAAATTGACTTTTTTTTTAAATTGACTACATGGTAAAACTATCTTATCAGTTTGAAGTACTAATTTTCACTACAATACATATATTTGTATTTTTTCTTTTTTTATAATTTTTTAGCTTCATAAACAAACTAAAAATAAATAAATACATAAATAATTAATAATAATAAATAATAAATAAATAAATAAATAACAAAATAAAAAAAAGAAAGAACTTTTTTTATAAAAAAAATGTGAATAGCCGTTCTTGGTAATATTTTGCATTACAGTAAATAAACATAATATAAAATATATTGATCATCGGGCATATCAAAAATACAATAAAACTTGTTTGTTCTATTATTCATTTTAGTTTCTTTCTTTCTTTTTTTTTTCTTTCTTAAATTATTATTATTATTATTATTATTATTATTATTGTTATTATTATTATTATTATTAAATGCTAATTTTAATAAACTTTCTTTAAAACGATTTTTTCAGATACATATTTCAGTACATACAACGACCTGAGAATTGAAATATTTTTTGAATTTTCAGCTCACTACCGCAGACAATGAATACTCCCCTGACCCTAGTAACACAGACAAATACACAGACACACACACAAACACACACACACACACACACACACAACCACACACACACACACATATATTCTAAAATCCTTCTAAAATCCGTATGACTTGACTCCTTCGTAAATTCGTTTCAAAATACAATCTTTAGCTTATTATTATTCAGCGTAAAGTTTTCTAAGCCAGCAAAGTAATAAAACACATATTGATTATTTGTATCACTTTTTTATTTTCTTTTATCAAAACAAATGGCTGACAACATCGTTGCACCTCTAGTTAGCAGAAAAATCTGTTGCATAGCTCATAAAATATCATCACTTGAGCGGAGCGCTTTCTACACTTCTCAGTATAAAGTCTGATGTAGATAAATAAACTTCCTTAGTATCTGTGCACCTCATGTGTATGTGTGTGTGTGTGTGTGTATTTGTGTATGTGTGTGTGTGCATTTGGTGTGTGCGTATGTTTGTGTGTTTGCTTGTGTTTGGTGTGTGTATGTTGATTTTAGACAGTCAAATAGGCATGGGACGGTCAGAAAGACAAAGAATGTTATTTTAAAGAGATTACAGAGAAACAGACTGCAGGAAGGATGTGTAGATAGCTGAGCAGAGACATCCGTGAGTGGATAGATAAATAGAAAAATTGATGAGATGATGAATGTATGATGGATGGATGTATAATGGAATCGCTTGAAGAGAGAAGAACTATACATGTATATATGGATAGATAGGTGGTTGGATTAGATGTTTGTATGAACTGATAGACGGACAGAAGATTTGTACATGGAGGACTGGACAGAAGGACAGATAGATGATACAGTAATGGTAATATTGTTTATTCTATACACTTTGTGAAAAGTCTACTGTTATGAGAAAATTCTCATGACTATTTCCAGTCTGGGTCCGAAAACTCATAGTGAATAAAGACTCCACAAGAATCTGTCTCATGAGACACCTCGCCAGTTGAAACCAGACACACACACACACAGACAGACAGAGACACACAGCCATCATGTTAAATCACCCTATTTGAAAAAAAAAAAAAGAGAGAGAGAGAGAGAGAGAGAGAGAGAGAGAGAGAGAGAGAGAGAGAGAGAGAGAGAGAGAATTACATATTGAGATCATTAGGAATGAACAATCGGAGATCATCGTATGTTTCCGTGAATGCAAAGAACAAATAAAAAATAAAAAAAATGATGTATGAGAGCCTACTTGATTCATTAAAAACAATCTTATATATCGGTGTATATGTATATGTGCAAAGAACAAATTTTAAAAAATACATGAATCATGTTTTTATTAAGCCGTATGCCTTCTATTTTCTTATTTAACTGACGTTTTTAAAAATAAATGTTCCTGCCCGAAATCACTGTTCGGTTCTGATTATAATCTGTTTTCCTCTTTGTGTTACTGTTAACAAAATTACCATTCGCGTCTGCCAAAAACAAGTAATAAATAAAATAAATTAATTCATTCATTCATTTAATTAAAATTAAAATTAAAATAATAATGATACAAATAATAAAATAATAATAATAATAATAATAATAATAATAATAATAATAATAATAATAATATATCAATGCTGTAAGTGATATATTTACAAAAATATATGACTGAATTTTTAACAATCTTTTATTATATTTTATACCTTGTTTCAGTCTTGTAATTCATGTGCAAACAGTATTATAATATTTCCATTTTAAGGTTAATAACCCTCATTGGGCCTCCCTCTACCGGCTGTAGAAATAGTATTTATGCATGTATCTCTTAGTTTGCGAAATAAAACAAATTCATAAGATCTAGATGATTAAATACATTTAGAAGGGATAAATTAGAAAACCGGAAATTTTATTTTTTTAGGGGTTCATCATTTCTCTTTGAAAAAAAAAAAAAATAAGAAGAAGAATATGAATAATAAATATAATAAAATAATATCAATAATTTTTAAAAATGTAATAAAAACGTATATACAAAAAATAAAGAATCACAAATGACTGCTAGTTTTAGATCACAACAACAAAAATGAAACTTGAAGTCTCGTGACCGTAGATATTTATCGTTTAGGGCGTGAGAAAATAAATGCTCAAAACCTCCCCCGATTTTGTGCTGAAGGCCTCCTGTATACAGCCTGTAACTAACATTATGTCGAGAAGTTATGTGCCTAATTAACTTTGATGATTTTATTAGGCAAAGCGGCACAATCAGGCAATGTATACGTAACCGGTTTCCATGTCATCAACCCAGATTTAATCACATAAATAGTAAGTTGGAGGTTCAGTCGATATTTTATAAAAAGAATGGCCATGGTCTGGTGACGTCACTTTCAGATTGGGCCGATGTGTGGCTGCTTTAATCTTCATTTCTGTTATTTCTTAAGGATAAAATATTTGTCTTTCCGATAATGCTTTTTAAAAGCGGTTTGTTTTTTGAAAATAGTCAGTAGATTTTACCGAATTTTTCATCAAAGTTTTCTACCACATTCAAACTTTCATGTAAAGTTTATAATACTTTTAAGATTATGATACATTTATAAGAACATCACTTCCAGGCCACTTATTCATTTACTTTTCTGTTTCTAAAAAACTCTTAAGATTTTGACTGAAGCGTTTTACGACGTGATCAGGGACGAGACGAAGGCAGTTGAATTTTTACGAAGAAATGGCCTTGTAGATGATGAAGAAAACGCTGCACCAGGTTATCGTTGTGGTGAAGAAATGAAGGCAGCTCGAAGTAAAAAAACGGTGAAATCCTGCCAACTTTACGTTGCAAAACTGGCGCCGGAAATGTTTTTGTTTTCCATTATACAGATTTAAATAAAAAAGTCCATTACAATCTTTCTCTGTGCCAAATTTTTGAATTAACGTTTATTTTATTTTATTGAACATGCAAGATTTGACTGGTGGAGGTAACGAATCAATATGTGATTGGTCCAACATGTGTCGTGACATTTGTACCCAAATCGTTTCCGTTAACAATCGTGGAGAATTGTAAGAACTGATGAAGAGCATTGCAAATAGATGAAGCTCGGTTTGCAGGGCGCCAATAATACAACAGAGGGAGGATGCTGATCAGCACACTGAAGCCAGTACTCAAACAACTGAAAGAACCTGTTTGGTTTCGAAATTTTTAAAAAATCTTTAAAATTTTAAATTAACCAACGAACCTTCCAACCACACCTTGATGATTGACTACAGATCAGGAAGAATGTTGAAATGTTTTCCTGCGTTTCTAGCAGATGATCGCTCAGTTCATCGATAAAATTATTCAAATTGTTGTACTTTTTAGCACTTGTTCAAATAGATTATGAATATATAATAAAATAAAAACCACCAAGAATACAGAAAATAATAATTAAAATAAGCGCGTAGAATTTTCTCGGTTTAGATCACTCTTTCTCTCATTCTCTTTCTCTCTCTGACTCTCTCCCTGTCTCTCTCCCTCTGTCTCTCTCTCTTTTTCTCTCTGTCTCTCTTTCTCCCTCTCTGTTATTCTCTCTGTTATTCTCTCTGTCTATCTCTCTGTCTTTCTTTCTCTGTCTCTCTCTCTGTCCCTCTCTCTCTCTCTGTCCCTCTCTCTCTTTCTCTCTCTAATTTTCTCGGTATCTTTCTCTGTCTCTCTCTCTCTGTCTGACTTTCTTCCTGTCTCTCTCTCTTTCTATCTCTGTCTGTCTCTCTGTTTCTCTTTCTCCTTCGTCTATCTCTGTCTCTTATTCTCTCTCTCTGTCTCTGTCTCTCTCTTTTCTCTCTCTGTCTCTCTTTCTCACTCTCCGTCTATCTCTGTCTCTCTTTCTCTCTCTCCGTCTATCTCTGTCTCTCTCTGTCATTTTTTCTTCGTCACTCTGTCTCTTTCTGTTACTATAAGATATTGTTACATAAAATTAATTTCACTATATGTATATTACATTATCTGATTTTAATACACAAACTGTCACCTCACTACAGAAAATATAAAATGTCGCATTGTTAGATAAAATTAGATTTAAGAAGCAAATAATATCATCGGTTTTCTTCTTCTGGTTTAGATATAGATATACATTTATTTGAATTAATTTCCTCTAGATTCTAACAAATTAAATGAAAAACATTCATAAACCATTTATTTATTTTTTATAATAATGTTGTGTATTTATCTATGTATGCGTCCATACATGGAAGCAAGTATGTACGTACGTGCGTACATACGATTGTATCTATTTTTCACTTGTTTAAAAAAATGCAAATGGTAATAAATAAACGCATTAAAATAATAGTAATAATATTATAGAAATAAGACCTCAAGATAATAAATAAATAACTAATAATAACAAATAAAAACAAGATAAAAAATTAAAACGTGTTCTTCGACATCAGAAAATATCAGTTTCAGTGACAAACGTCTAACAGAGAAAAATAATAAAATATCGTTTGTCAGCTGTTTCACGCTCATCGCGAAAAACACGTTCACCTGCAAGATTCATAAAAAATATACATAAAACAAAGTGTACTGCATCAGAAAGCTACAAGTCCAATAACAGTCTGCTAACACACTGACACACACACACACGTACACATACACACACAAACACAAGTACACACACATACACACGCACAAGTACACACACACACCACACACACATACACTTACCTGTTCTATCTTAAATAACCGCCAACCAGAAACATCTAAAACACCTGAATAAATCAAAAACACACCTGTGTATCTTACTCGCTCAGCACGTGCTGATAAAGATTTCATTAAATGCAACAATGGTTTTTCAAACATTAAAAACACATTATAAAAAAAATCTGTTTTATATTTTAAAAAAATGATAATAATAATAATAAATAAATAAATAAATAAAGTTGTCAGCAGTGTTTATTGTTATCTGTAAATGAATACAAAACTAAAGATTTTTTAACTGAATTTTGTTAGGTTTTATTTTGTTTTAATTATTATTATTTTTACATTTTTATTATTTTTTGTTGTTTTCTGTTTTTGTATTTATTTATTTATTTATTTGTTTATTTATTTTTTTTTAATTTTTAATTTTTATTATTATTATTTAATTTTTAATTTTTGGGAAATTCACAACAGAAATGGAATGTTCTATAGTATCAGTTTCAGTGCACGTGTAACGTGTATGAACGTGTGTACAGTGAAACCTCCCAAAACTGAACCCGATAAACCGGAATTCTCTCACGATTCCGTGAAATTTGCCAAACAAATCAGAAATGCCTCCAAACAGCAGCCGATGAAATTATCCCGTTCCAATGTGTTCCTCTAATGCAAATTTTACCAGAGGGTCCTGTTTACGTGAATCTTTACTGCATTACCAGTACCGAGTCAGCTGATAATGCGATTGCGTACTCAGAACTAATCGTATGTGCGCATGCTTCTGTGTCATTGCTTTGCAGTTGACAAATACCGATCGAGGGATTAATAGCTGTAATGTTTAAATAACTGAACGAAACATGTTTATTCTCAGCTGTTTTGTTACAAAGATTAGCTTTTAAATCTGGCTGAGCTCCTTTTCATAGCTTCATGTCACGATTTCTCATTAAATGTTTGTTTTTTTGGTTTTCTTTCTTTACTTTTATCTTTTTTTTTTTTTTTTTTTTTTTTTTTTTTTTGTTGTTGTTGTATTGTTTGTTACTAATTTGGTTTCCCAGTTTTATTAGTTAGTGTTTGAACAGAGAGGTCTAACAAACAAACTATTTAGCTCAGAACTGCACCTTAAGTAAACAGACCATTCTTCAAAACTGGACTTGGTCCCATAGCGATTCGGTTCTCTCTCTCTCTCTCTCTCTCTCTCTCTCTCTCTCTCTCTCTCTCTCTCTCTCTCTCTCTCTCTCTCTCTCTCTCTCTCTCTCTCTCTCTCTGTTTCTCTCTCTGTCTGTCTTTGTATCTTTCTCATCTTTCTCTCACTCTCTTTCCCTCACTCTGTCTTTCTCTCTCTAAGTCGCATTCTTTTCTCCACACAAAATTAACCATTTTTCCTAAAGCAAAGTTAACCAACAGCAAAAGCAATAGCTATAACAGCAATATTAATAATAACAACAAAAATAAAAATAATTATAATTATATACTACAAAAACAATATTAACAATAATATCAATAATAAAAATATAATTTGAAGTTAGATGAAACACACAGACACACGCATACACACAAACTTAATTAAACTTTTAAACAGTTGAATTGATGTTACATACCAAGCTCTAGAAATCATTATATTTGTGAAATTTAAATAACATATCAGTATGAAAAGGCTGAAAAACAGTATTTACATGTATTTGAAATTTTTATACTACATTTGTACAGTGAAATGAAATTTTTATGAAAACATACAAACTTACAGTCGTAGTGAAACCCAAATCTCTCTTTCTCTCATCATGATAAATAACGTATACAATTTTCACCGCGAAGTAAAAATTATATCGATTAAAGTTATCTCCCTTTAGTGATATGTGTTCACAACCATTGATTAGACTTATGTCCTTTATGTGAGATGTACTCCCAAAGCTTACGTTATCCGTACGGGATAAACAGAACCTCCGAAAACGCCGTACGCCAAGATTCGATCCCACGATGTCACATATATGAACATGCTGCCAAGAAACTAAAGTTTCAACTTGGTTCTGGTACCTTCACAAGCTGTCTTAGGGCGGGGCAGACTTGGGCAGAGGGGCAGATAGGATAAAAACGGGTGAGCTCTACTCACCCTCCCTGCCCGGACCCTAACCACGGGCTGTCCGCCCGGCATGTGGGCCGAGCTACTGATTACAGTGCTGTCTAAAAACAAACGCATGCTGCAATTTGTATAAGAACTATGAGGTTTTAAGATTAAACTGGTAATTAAATATTAAAAAAAGTTATATTGTTTTTGTTTACTGACTGAAAATATAGAAACTTATCTAGTGATCATATATTGCAACTATTTATAGTGATTTCAGGATCTGTCAGATCTATCGATCTGTCTGTCTGTATACACATAACACACAGGCACGCACGCACGCACTCACACACACTGTGTGATAGAGGTAAGCATCTGAAATGGACTGAATATTGATGAGTATAAATAAAATATATATGAATCCCTATGTTTTGTGTTTACAGTGGTTGTGTATAGGTGGACACATGTACATACACAATCACAAATACATAGACACACACACACACACACACACAAATTAAGCTATGTATTTCTTTTATTAATTTATTTTTTATTTATCATCCATTTTCCAATCCAGTGCCTACTGCAAACATTATTACAGATTCTAAAAATTAATTATGTAATATGATTTTAAATAATGACATGTATTTATCTTGTCAAACAATTTATATTTCTACAAATTTACACAAATACTTTCAGGTATAAATAATTCTGATTAATAACCTGCCTTATAATATGATCAGTATACCATTAATTCATAGATAATTCATACACGCACCACAAACACCGCACACACCACACACTCCACACGCACCACACGCACAATATACTCCACACACTAAAACACGCACCACACACACAGACATGACAAACACTAAAACACGCACCACACACACAAACATGACAAACACCACACGCACCATACACTCCCTAAACAACACACATACACCACTTAAATTAATTTTATATGACAATATAACGTGTTATCGTTTCAGCAGTTTTGTTAAGTTATTATCTTCTTTACCTGTATGAACGTGGTTTTTCTAAGATGACGTATTTATAAATATTGTAATTTACGTTTGGATATTTCTAATGTTTGGAACACACCTGTAATTATACGGAAGAGTTGTATGCGGCTTGGGTCGTTTGTACTAAGTTAACAGAAACACTGTCAGTGCACACAGTTATTGAACGCCACGTCTTTTATTTGCGTGCAGTCCACAGTGAAGTAAAGATACAGATAGAGCAGATGGCACGCACGTGTAGTATAGAACACATTTTTTCATTTGTTTTAAATTATTTATTTATTTATTTTGTGTGTTTGTTTGTTTAAACATGTGTATTTGCACAAACCAGGAAGGAGAAAAAGTAAGAAAGAGAAAACATACATAAAAAACACTACATTTATTGTGATTTGTTATTTTAACTTTTCTCACTAAGCGGTAAGAACTTTACTTTCAATGTAAGTTTTATTGCTTTGTTTATATTTTTTATTTTAATTACACCGTTTACCTTATTTTGTTTCTTTGCTGAGGCTGTAGACACTTCAAACACAAACTTTAATAGACATAAATTTAGTTGCATATGTCCTCCTATTGCCCTTCTTTGTGAAACAGAAACATTTCATGTCGGGGCTCGCACACGCATTTATTTAAAATCACACTTTAAAATACGAAAATAAAAAAAGAAAGAAAAAACAAAAAATATATATCTATATAGGTGTATATAAATAAAAAGAAAGAAGAAAATAAAAGAAATGAATCACATTATATAATAGAAGATTAATAAAAAGAGATAAATTATAAACAATTGTCTCTTTAGTGCTGGCATTGATTTATTGTCTAATTCAAATACAAAGTTTACTATCAAACAAACCAGCGAGTCTTTCTGGAGAATGTAATAATAATAATAATAATAATAATAATAATAATAATAATAATAATAATAATAATAATAATAATAATAATAATAATAATAATAATAATAATAATAATAATAATAACAATAATAATTGTTTGTTTGGGTTGTAGTTGTTTTTTTTTTAACCCATTTTGAGAAGGTGATTAGAATATTGAACAGAAAGAACACACTAGATTCGCGATGAAATAGTTTTAAACACGATAGAAAAAACCTTGTAATAAATTATGTGCAGAGGAAAAAGATGTTTTATAAGAAATAACGAATCACTGATTAAATAAGAAAGTTTTATAATAATTAAACGTTTTGTCAGTTTTTAGGTGTATCTTATAGGTAGTTTATTAAAAGCCTTTTTTTAAATAATTTTTTTATATATATATATATTTAATGGCTACAGAATTCAGTTATTTTCTTTCGTTTTGTTGTTTTTGTTTTTTAGTCATGGGTATAGGTGTATTTTGTTCAAGAAATTTAAAGTAATTACAGATAATTTTAGCAAAAGAACTAAAATATCATCAAACTAATAATAAAATAAATGAAATGAAATAGACATGTAATAATATGTTCAAACCTTAAATAACTTAGTATTGATATTTCAGGACTTTTAAAAAAAAAATAATAATAAAAAAAAAAAAAAAACTAGAAAATAGTTTTTAACCTTAGAAACATGAACAGCATATAAATGATACAAAAAAATAAATAAATAAATAAAATAAAAATAAATTAACTTATAAACTAGACGAAGAGTTAACATACAACTACACTGTGTACACTTAATCATTAATAAATAACTAGTATTCGCATACGTAATCGCATTATCTACTGACTCGGTACTGGTAATGCAGTAAGGATTCACGTAAACAGGACCCTCCGGTAAAATTTGCATTAGAGGAACACATTGGAACGGGATAATTTCATCGGCTGCTGTTTGGAGGCATTTCTGATTTGTTTGGCAAATTTCACGGAATCGTGAGAGAATTCCGGTTTATCGGGTTCAGTTTTGGGAGGTTTCACTGTACACACGTTCATACACGTTACACGTGCACTGAAACTGATACTATAGAACATTCCATTTCTGTTGTGAATTTCCCCAAAAAAAAAAAAAATAATAATAATAATAAAAATAAAAAATTAAATAAATAAATACAAAAGCAGAAAACAACAAAAAATAATAAAAATGTAAAAAAATAATAATTAATACAAAATAAAACCTAACAAAATTCAGTTAAAAAATCTTTAGTCTTGTATTCATTTACAAATAACAATAAACACTGCTGACGACTTTATTTATTTATTTATTTATTTATTATTATTATTATTATTATTATTATTATTATTATTATTATTATTATTATTATTATTATTATTATTATTATTATTATTATTATTATTATTATCATTTTTTTATTTTATATGAAACAGATTTTTTTATAATGTGTTTTTAATGTTTGAAAAACCATTGTTGCATTTAATGAAATCTTTATCAGCACGTGCTGAGCGAGTAAGACACACAGGTGTGTTTTTGATTTATTCAGGTGTTTTAGATGTTTCTGGTTGGCGGTTATTTAAGTTAGAACAGGTAAGTGTATGTGTGTGTGGTGTGTGTGTGTACTTGTGCGTGTGTATGTGTGTGTACTTGTGTGTTTGTGTGTGTATGTGTACGTGTGTGTGTGTCAGTGTGTTAGCAGACTGTTATTGGACTAGTAGCTTTCTGATGCAGCACACTTTGTTTTATGTATATTTTTTATGAATCTTGCAGGTGAACGTGTTTTTCGCGATGAGCGTGAAACAGCTGACAAACGATATTTTGTTATTTTTCTCTGTTAGACGTTTGTCACTGAAACTGATATTTTCTAATGTTGAAGAACACGTTTTAATTTTGTATCTGTTTTTATTTGTTATTATTAGTTATTTATTTATTATCTTGAGGTCTTATTTCTATAATATTATTACTATTATTTTAATGCGTTTATTTATTACTATTTGGATGGGATAGGTTTATTCACTGATGCAGTTTCAGTTTTTTAAACAAGTGAAAAATAGATACAAACGTATGTACGCACGCATACATGTATGGACGCATACATAGATAAATACACAACATTGTTAATTAATCTTTAATAACATTCTTTGTTTTTCAGTGGATTAAAGATTTGGTAAAAGGACTGACTCTAAGAGGTAAAAGTTATCTATTAACTTCCATAGTCTTTGAAAATCCATGGCAACAATTATATACACACGTGACGTCATAAAAACAAAATCGCGAAGGTAATTCAGCGAGACTGTTTACTAAACAAGTTATATAATATACAGCACTATTACTGTACTACTATTACTACTAACGTCTAGTGATAGTTAAACACTGAACATGACATTTTTCTGCAGACTGAGAAATATAAGAAAGATGCTTGCATTGTTTGTAGTATTAGGTTTTGTGACAGTCATTCTAAACGTGCTTCTTTCATCACGAGGTCACTATTTTGTCCAGAATGAACAAAGTCTGAAGACGATCTACTACTCTCTGACTGAACGTGTTGTTGGGAAGAGAGGAGGTGTTGACATTTGGTATGTTGGAAATAAAAAGAAAATTATCTCTGATCCAGCTCTCAAACATTTTCTGCCGCGGATGTCGATAAACGACCAAGTTCTCATGCTTCTCACTCTCGATGTTTTTACTGAGATGTGTGAAACGGCAAATCTGACGTATTTTCTGTGGGGTGGGTCTCTTCTGGGAGTGTACCGACACCACGGCTTTATTCCATGGGACGACGACTTGGATATTGTTCTTGTTGTTTCCGATATCAACAAAACTCGACAAGCGCTGAAACGAAGCGAGGACTATGAGCTGTACTCTCCTGACAATTATCAGTGGAAGCTTTTCAAAAAGGATCTGCCACCTCTAGCCAGACTGAAATCATTTAAATATCCTTTTCTTGATATTTTTATCTTCGGTGAAAACTCAACTCACGTGTTTGGTTTATTTACAAACATAAAAGATTACGTGTACAAAAAGGACGACATTTATCCACTTCAAAGTCGTATTTTCGAAAACCGAAACGTCTCAACTCCGTGCAGGATGAGCCAGCTCGTAGAACAGTACAAAGTAGAGAAGTGCAAGTCACTCTGGTACCTGCACAAAGACCACGTCACCATTAAAGAGTCGACAGTCTCATGCATCACCTTACACGACGTCTTCCCTTTTGTCTTCAGAGAATATAATTCTACCCACGTTACTGAAACACTGAAACGTGGAGACGAGGTGTTACGGAAAATCACGGTAACTAAACCATGTGTATAAAGAAGCAAACCAGTCCCAGACTCTCCAGCTTGATACGTTTCACACTTTGACATCTTTATAAAGAATTCTATTATCTGTTTTATTCATTTATTTATTTATTTATTTATTATTATTATTATTATTATTATTATTATTATTATTATTATTATTATTATTATTATTATTAAGAACAGAAGAATTCTGTCACTCTGTAATAGAAGTAGTTGTTGCTATTGTGGTGTTTGAAGTAGTAACAGTTATGGGAGTATTATCAATATTATTTGTCATTATTATTCTTTTATTTTGTTTATTTAATTTGTCTTTCTTTCTTTCTTATATATATATATTTATTTATGTATTTATATATTTAGTATTTATTTACTTAGTTGTTCTTTACATATTATTAGCATCATCACTCCTCTCTCTCTCTCTCTCTCTCTCTCTCTCTCTCTCTCTCTCTCTCTCTCTCTCTCTCTCTCTCTCTCTCTCTCTCTCTCTCTCTCTCTCTCTCTCTCTCTCTCTCTCTCTCTCTGTGTGTGTGTGTGTGTGTGTGTGTGGGTGTGGGTGTGGGTGTGGGTGTGTGTAAAATTATAGAGTTTGCAGCTGTTACAAAATTATCATTTTAAAAGACAAACAGATGTCGAAATAATTATATTTGTTACAGCCTAACATAAAGTACACTTAGTTCTTAAATAAAAAAAAAGTGTGAATTGTTATGTTAATAATAGAGACACACAAAAGTATGTAAATCAATGAAAATTATATTTCCGAATAAATAAAAAGGTAAAAATTACATAAATAAATAAATAAACAGTGAATTTAAGAATATGTACTATATAATGTATATATGTAAGTTTTCGCATATAGGAACTTACACACACGTACAAATATTAGTTGTACAATCAAACACGAACGCCCGCACGCACATATACACTCACACATATCAAAGTGTACAAAGGTTATAAGATCCTTCGAAATTTTATCACAAAGCTTGTTATAACGCAGGGGAAGCAACTCTCAGTGGCTTATTTACCAGACAGACAGTAATAAATCGCATTTTGTTATAAACAAAATAATACTGCCACATGTATTTTGTATAATTTTTAAATAAAGTATAAGATTTTCTTTTTTAACAAAGTATAGGATACTCTTTTTAAAATAATAATAAGATATTCCTTTTTAAACAAAATATAGCATATTCTTTTTTAAACAAAGTATATGATATTCTTTTTTTAAACAAAGCATAGGAGATTCATTTTTCTAACTGAGTAGATATAACATCAGTAGTTATAAATGAAATCATTATCAGTTGGATATCTATAACGTGAACAATAACATGCCCAAAACATAATGCATAATTGTATCATGTCTCGCTAGGCCCGACATTTTAAAATATTTTAAAAATTCGTGTTAAAACTTTATCGCTAATAAGAATCAAAAAAAAAAAAAATTGGACCAGCAGACAGGAACTTTCATTGATCAAACTCGATTCTTTTAGAAAATGGAAACCGTTTCACTGGGTGTTTCGTGAGTAATTGTGACACTGTGTTCTCACGGGATCAGTAAACGCGTGCACGACTGGATTATCACAGCGAAGTCGTGAAGCGGGGAGGCAGCGAGTCTCTAATCTGTTTGTACTAATAAGAGCAGTCTGAGTACACTGAGTGGTACAAGTAGTTAATTCCTCTTGTCATTCTACATACAAGTTACTAGGTTAAAAATAACTAGTGATAGCCCAGCAAAATACAGTACAACAATTAATTTCAAATTTTGGTATAATAATGTACTGTTCTGTAGTGTTCTGTGCTGCACTGTAATATACGGTATAATATAGTGTAATTTAATATAATATAACGTAACGAAACGTAATTTACTATAATATAATGTAATGTAATGCTATCTAAAGTACTGTAAAGTAATGTAATTTAATGTAGTAAAATGTAGCATAATGCAATATAATATAATATAAATGTAATAAATTAACAAACTAAACACTAACAAATGAAGTATCAACAAAACATTTGTTAAAGTGAGCTTTTTATTATTCACGCTAATTGTATTTTGTATTTAAGAACATTTATTCATTTCGCTGATGTTCCGTCATTGCACTGGACTCAATGACTTGGCACTTTGCCTGCAGCTCAGTTATTAACATTCGCAAATGAACGTTGTGCCTGTGGTTATATAAGAAATGTGACACGAGGTGTTTTCCTGTGAGGCTCAGAGCAAGGTGTCTTATAATGAACCGCTGATGACGTGAAAATACATGTAAACTAACACGTGACTTTTACAAAAATACGTGTAACGAAGCACGTGACAATTATTTATAAAGCAGGAAGTGACTTTTGCTATTAAAAAACGAAACAAACAAACCACAAAACCTTTACTTTAAAGAAGAACGGGATGATTACTGATAAAGAAGCTCGTCAGTTTTACTTGTAAAACAACACCAATGTTATCTGTAAAGAAATACGTGACTGTTATTTGAAAAGAAGTACGTGACTTGCTTGAACATAAGTACGTGACTATTATTTGTACATAAGCATGTGACTATTATTTGTAAAGAAGTGCGTGACTATTACTTGAAAAGAAGTATTTAATGAAGTACGTGTCTGTTACTTAATAGTAATAATAATACATTTAGTAATAATATGGCCAATTGTATATAAAGAAAAGATGGTTTGCTGAGAAAAATCTATCAAAGGATTATATTACATCTATCTGTCTATCTATCTATCCACACACACACTCAGACACAAACTATATATATATAAAGAAAAAGAAAGAAAGGGGAAATACAGCAAAAGACGGGGATTTCTCTGTAATCTTTTTATCTTTTATCTTGTTTCTGTGGATTGTTTGTTTCTAGCTATGGTGATGTGAATATCAAGCAGTGCTTACTGCTAATCTGAAAATAAAAAATGTTCCCTCTGGTAACGCTGTGTTGGAATAAGCCAGTGTTTGACATTGTCGACTAAAGTGATGGAAAACTAAGAAACAAACTCTAATTGTTAGATCAAATTATCCTTGTTCGTAAATAAAATCAGTTTTATAATGACTTATGAAACGTTCAGCAAGTAATAAGGTTTTCAGCTGATTTCATTCAGGTAACGATTGGCAAATCCATCTTTTTTAAACTTCTGTCTCTGGCTGGGTTGCTTCCAGTGACTGTCTGGCTCCTGTAACAACACCTCTGGGACGTTACTCGAAATACCACTCAGTCAGACTTGTGTGTGCAGAATCAATAGATTACACTTAGCTAACAGTCGTTTAAAAAAGAAAATCCTTTCTTCAAAAAAGAATAATCTTTGTTTAAAAAGGAATATCCTTTACTTTTTTTTTCTTTTTAAAAACAAAAAAAGAATTCTATACTTAGTTTTAAAAAAAAAAGGAGGCTCTTATATTTTGTTTAAACGATATCCTATACTTCGTTTTAAAAAAGGGTCGTGTACTTTATTCGAATCACAATATCTGACTCTAATCTTGCTGTTTAAATAGGCACATTTTACTTTGCTAACGCAAAACCCAGCTTTCACTATTTTTAATCTGTATTTTCGAAACAGTCTGTTAAAATCTACTTTGTTTAATATGAGGATTTTATTTATTGTAAAAATCAGTGTGATTTATTGAGGATTTTATCGTAAAAAAACACGTCATCAATTTACTGACGTCCTTGTTAAAGAATTATGTGATTACAACGTAATTGTGCTAACATAATCAGCTGGTTGCAATAAACTCTGGGTAAAAAATAATGGACAGCTAAAAATAACAGTGACAAGATGATTAGAGAAAGTCAGCATAATGATGATAGCTTAGTGACAATCAATATAAATGTATAACGTCCAAGTTCTACTGCTTCGTGCAATATACGTTACGTTACAATGACCTACACGTACACACATGTGAAATGTTGTAAGGTCTGCGAGAAAGAAGTTAACAGTAGCACCATGATTATAGTCATGACACTAGACCATCTAGTAAAGACCATTATTATAAGCAAGGATATTATTTATTAACAATAAAGTTACATAATATTTGTGATTTCGGCTGATTTTTGATTTTTGATTTTATTTATTTGTTTGTTTGTTGTTTTTTCCTAAACTTTTACATTGATACTTACGAAAGGCGTTTGTTGCATGTATTTTCTCTGCTCTTGTCATACATATATTTCACGTTCTAACTTTAAACAGTGTTGTTTTTTATTATTTCATTGTGAGGAAATACTTATATAAAGTTACTTTGGTGCCAACTATTCAGAGTAACTAATAAAGTGTGGTTTTTTTTCCTAATACAAAAAAAATGTTCACGTAACAAATATTCATTTATTCATTACTCCTAGTACCTAGAAAAGTAATTGACTACGGTTGTAACAGTAAGACTGCTATTTGTAAAAGAAAATTCATGAGCTACAGTAATTCATGATTCCAATATTCTACTGGAGACAGAGACACGTGTTTGTCTTCACAGTTTTTTTCATTCACAGAGACAAAGAGAGAAAGATAAAAACAGATTCAAAGAGAGGACGTGTACGTTTATGTGTGTGTGCGTGTGTGTGTCTGTGTGTGTGCATCCATGAATGCCTGTCTGTCTGTCTGAATGTTACAGGAAATATACATAGCCAGGGATAAGGTATAATTCATAAAATGTTCAGTTTTTATGTTTAATGTCTGATTCATTTAGGAATTAGGTATAATCCCTGAAAGTTTCTCGTAGTACATATAATATCAGTTATTTTAAACAATTATCTGAAACTGTTTGATCTGTTCTCCCAACCTCATGATAACATGTAATACATTTTTTGAATTTATAGTACTTAAATGAAGACCAGGCAACTATTTTGACAAATGCAGTTCTTTAAAGTAATAGTAAGGAATAGGCAGTGAAAAGTTAGGTAAACAATGTTGAGTTTATTGTTATTTGCATTTGGAGAACGACGTGGTGTCACACTCTCAGATTACTTGTGTGTTACAATGAAAGCCGAGCGGAGATGTCTGCACTCAGAAACGTATTTCCTCACACGAAGCTCTCACACTGCAGACACTTGCACGGACAAGGCTTCCTTCACTCAACTGATGGGCAGTGATGTCAAACCAGTCACAGATGACGTCATTCTATTCTTCCACATCAAAATACCATTAGTTAATTCTTTCCGTTAATACCATGCTGACGTTATGTCTTGATTTAAACGTTTGTTTTTCATAGTTTTTGATAAAAAAAAACAAAATTACAATTAATTAAAATTTACATCCGTTTCTTTTTTTAAATAGTTCTTCAGGATTCACCAAGTTTGATAAAAATAAGATACAAATTCTGATAACAACAAAAGTTAAAAATGCACTAGGTAACTTTATTAGACTCTCTCTTATCAAATGCTTACTAATAAGAGACATTAGTCGATGGAAAACTATTTTGCTACGCTGTGGTATTTTTCTTCTTGAATGTCAAAGCAATTGCCAACTCATTACTGAAAGAAGAATTTATCAAGAGGATGGCAGAAATAATTACAGTGTTAAATATTAGGTCAAGCATTTTCAGGAATATCTGTAAAATAGCTAATTAAACTTCAGCTATTATATATATATATCTGTGTGTGTAGGTCTAAAATCTACGTATGTATGTATGTATGTCTGTATATACGAATGTGTGTGTGTGTGAAAGAAATAGGCTGGTATGATATAATTACGTATCAGACTTCGGTTGTTTCTCTGACTAAAACGTTATTTTTCTCTCACTGTTTGATAGATGACTAAGACAGAGAGAAACATATTCTCACTTATTTGGTCTTCCTGAACTTCGTGCACTCGCCGACCTGCCAGTCAGCAAACCCAGTTGTTAATGTTGTGGCTGAGGGTAATAAAATATGAGTGTGAATTAATAAGCCCCAGTGGCTGGCGAGAAGAAATTACTTCATTGTCAGCTCTGCGTCTCTTAGAGTGAATTTTTTTTTCGTAAAATTTTGTTGCTTCACGCATGCTTTCGTTGAGTACATTTTTCAGTTTATTACTCTTTTCTTTTTTAAGAGAATTCTTTTATATGTTATACACAAATTATACACACACACACACATACACACTCATATAAACAAACACACTCACACGCACTAACAAAACTATATACATACAAACACAAACACGCATACACGCACCAACACACAAAAATACACATACACAGAAACACACCAATATCCAGGATGAAAGAGTATGTGCCAAACACACTGACTTTCCTGAAACAAAAGTCTAAGCTGTGTGTCTGATATAGCAGTGCTTTCCCGCTGGAGGAAATTACCTCAGAACTAGGTTTCTTATTACAATTCTGTATTGAATGTGACACGACATGTCCAGTCTCATATACACACAACGACGACAACGTCATGAGAACTAATTCCTTTCTCAGTAACGCATCAGTCGTTTGATGTAAATTCTTCAAAATCTCTCTCACCAGTCATGTCCGCTTGTTTAATTTCTGATTTTAGACACGAGTATAGTTTAGTGGCAAAGATGGATGTCGAATATTTAACAAACTGAAAGGTGTTATTTTAGATTAAAAATGAAAGATTTGCAATTATAATGATCTATTTGTGCTAACATGTCACTCAGCCATTTTCAGACATTTTACTTTCTCGGAAGAGTTAGCGTGTTAGAGAAACCACACATTATTATCATCTAATTATTATTATTATTTTTTTTTTTTTTTTTTTTTTTTTTTTTTTTTTTTTTTCAGGCTCAGTCTTTTAATTAAGATCTAAGCGTTTTTAGAAATTTCTTCCAAATTAAAAAAAAAAAAAATTCAGCTCTTCTGGCTTTTACAAAATAACGTTTTTGTTTTTTGATTTTTACTTTTTCCCATTTTGATTCATGATTAAAGGAGAATAAAGGTCATATGGCCTAATTAAATGTGAAGTGATTAATATCGAGTTATCATTCTCTGCTAAGAAGTTAGTCAAGCGATTTGTCTTATTTGAGTCGTTCCCTGCATCTCAGTAACTAGTAGTTTAGAGTCGAGTTTCCTGCGTCAAATGTCATCAGTTCAAAAACACCAGTGTGACATATTTATCATCTATGATGTGTTAGCATGTGTGTGTATGTGTGTGAATGTGTGTAGATATACCAAGAGCACGTATATGTGAGAGAGAGAATGAATCAATGTTCAGGTTTCTGGTGTTCCACATTTCACACTTTCAAACAAGTAATTGTTAAATGTGTTAAATACAAACCTGCTGCAGGCTACGTACTTATGAAAAGTAAACGGATTACTTTCATCAGACTCGATTCCATCTTGAGGCTAACTCAATGTAGTACACGTAGATAAAAACAAGAGACGATAAACCTATGATTTTTGTATACGTTTCTAATCTTGAATCATTTATTTTATAAGTGTATGCGTATGCATGTATACATGTATTGGATATGTCTATGTGTCTCTCT